>JAOSBK010000205.1:41105667-41117037 GCA_027568895.1 Erythroxylum shatona | reverse complement strand
ACAAGTTAATAATAAGATAATTAACTTGTAAGATAGTTAATTTTTAGGTTTCGTATTTTAATAAATATGCCTAATTTATTATTTTATTTCATCGTAATTAACAAATTACACATATACTTCAAATAAATATTGATACAATTATAAAATAATCAATGAATTACATCTTTCAAATATATTATTCTGTAGGGGCATTTTCGTCATTAACTCTGTTTTTTGTTCTGTCCACTGCAACCAAACACATTTCAGTTCTGAGGATAGGGACAATTTCCTCTGTTTTGTCCACCGCAACCAAACACTTCACTGTCTCCAATTTTTGTTCTGTTCCGTCTTCAGATTTCTGTCTCGTCCTGTCTCTGCATGTTGAAGACGCTAACTAAACAGACAGAAAGTGCATCTATTTGAGCACTACAAAGAAATATAAATAGACAATAGTAAGCAAAATAGACTGCTTCATTGAATAGCTTGAGAAATAATACCAAAATCTTAAAATTTGTTCTATCATAACATACATTTGAATAAATAATGCCATCAAATTCACAAACATAGGCATGAACAATTTCTTTTGAATAAAGTCCCAAACCTCAACATCTCACAGATTATTTAAAAACCTCAAAGAAGAGTAATTGAATGTTGTTTTTAATGTATTAATCAGCAATAGCTTAAATGTCTTCTAGATTCCTATTAGTTATAAGTATGAAATATGTTTAACAACGTGGCATAGACAATGCACTCATATATTTCAAATATGAAAGCAAGCATATGTAATATCTAAATATTTGAATTTCATTTCGTACTGGACAGTACCGTATCGACTAGTAAACAGAACGGTATCGAGGCCAATGGTATCAACCGTATATATCAATTGGTACCAGAGTTTTTGTATGGTATTGACCGATATTGAAAATACTTGTCGGTACTGTAAGTTATACAAAATATGGAGACTGATTTGCAAAAATGAAAAAAAAATTAATTTACACCCCCTGGAACTTTGACCCTCATCTATTTACTACCTTTTGATTTTTTTTCTTACTTTCTCTCTCTCATAGACTCACCTCCATTTCTCTCTCACCGTCTCACACTTCTCTCTCTCTCCCTCTCTCGTTCTCCTCTCCGTCTCAGGTAACGACATAACCACCTCACCGCACGATTGTCATCTTCCTCTATGCCAGGATGCCATGCACCACGCCATTTTCAGCCCTCCTCTATGCAAACCACCACTATCGAACCAGTGAACCTCCTCCATGAGGACCAGAATTAAAGAACCGAGATATAAAGCTAGACTTATTGCTAAAGGATTTAGTTAGGTACAGGGAGTTGACTTTAATGACATTTACTCACCCGTTATGAAACATACTTCCATTCCACTGTTTCTTGGTCTTATTTCATCTAATGACCTTGAATTGGAGCAACTATATGTTAAAACAACATTCCTACATGATGATTTAGAAGAAAAAATTTACATGCTACAACTTGAAAGTTTTCAAGTTGAGGGCAAGGAGGACCATGTTTCTAAACTCCAGAAGTCATTGTATGGTCTCAAACAATTGTCTTGATAGTGGCATAAACGTTTTGATACATTTATTTTAAATCTTGGTTTCAGGAGAAGCAGTTATGACTCTTGTGTTTACATGAGATCAGTCAACGATGGTTCCTTCATATATTTACTGTTTTATATGGATGACATGCTCATCGTAGCTAGGAGCAATTCAGAAATTGCCAAGATTAAGGTACAATTAAGTGTAGAATTTGAAATGAAGGATTTAGGTACAGCAAAACACATTTTACTTATGGAGATCAGGCGTGATCGTAAGGTAAAGAAGCTTTATCTTTCTCATTAAGGTTATGTACACAAAGTTCTAGAGATGTTTGGTATGTGCAAAGCCAAACTAGTTACTATACCTCTTGTTGCACACTTCAAGTTGTCGCCACAACAATATCCAACCCTTGATGAAGGAATTGAGAAAATGGATCGAGAAGAAACCATATGCTGGTGTTTTTAGGAGCATTATGTACATGATGGTTGGTATGCCACAACTTAGCACATGTCGTAGCGTGGTTAGTCATTACATGGCTAATCTAGGGAAGGGGCATTAGCAGGCAGTGAAGTAGATATTAAGGTATCTCAAAGGAATGTCTAAAGCTTGTCGTTTGGAAATTCTATAGCTAGATTAGTTGGATATGTGGATTCAGAATTTGCGGTGATCTTGATACTCAACGATCCACATCTGGATACATTTTTAATTTTGGTAGTTCTGCTATAAGTTGGAAAGCTTGTTTGCAAGCTACAGTAACTCTTTCAACTATAGAAGCTGAATATATGATAATCCTTGAAGCAATAAAGGAAGCAATTTGGCCAAGAAGTATCTATGTAGACCTTACTTAAGAGGACCATAGATTGGAGATATATTGTGATAACCAAAGTGTTATTTTCTTAGCAAAAGATAACATGTTCCACGAGCTCACTAAATACATCGATGTTAAATATCATTTTGTTTGAGAAGTCATTGCAAAAGGTGATATTATGGTCGTGAAGGTTAGTACGCTAGATAATGTTGTTGATACGATGACAAAGACTCTTCTTGGATCTAAGTTCCAACACTGATTGGACTTGGTTAATCTTGTTTCTTGAGTTTCGTTTGATTTACAGGTGGCCATGAAGTTTGAACAAAGAGGTTACAATTCAATCTGCTCAATTTCGTTTCAAGGAGAAAAATTGTTTGTTTACAACAAAATTGATGCAAGGTGGAGATTGTTATATTTGCCTCAATTTGTATGTTAACCTTCATCCCACATTGTTTGTGGAAGTAGGCCTTAAGTCTTTGGACTCTTATATATATAGTCCTTGTCCCATATTGGCTAGATAACATAAGTCTTTTATCTTTAACTCCTATATAAGGAGTCCAGTGGTCTGTCAGAAAACTTTTGTAGAGTCTCCTTTTCTTCCATCCTTAGGATCTCAAATTTTCTTTTATGATTTAACACTTACATCCACCATGTTTTATCGTTGTCTTGATAGAGTTCTTTCAGTGTTTCCTAAGCTTCCTTGGCTATTTCATAACTCATAATTCTTGAAAATTTGATTCAGAGACAACAACATGAATTTGAGATAAGGTTATTGAAGCTTTGTTTTGTTCGTCTTCATAAGCCTTAATTTCATTGAGTGTTGAGTTATTTCCTAGAGGTAGTATTTACCTTTCACCTTCATCCCACTGCCATAAGCCAATACCTCTCAAGTAAGCTTTCATTTTGATTGGCCAAACTTGACAATTCTCACCACTAAAAATTGGAGGTGAAAGGGTTAACGTATTGTTGAACGTCATGTTGCTGCTATCTCTCGAACACTCGCAAGACTCTTAAGATCATTAGGAGCTCTAATATCATGTTAAACTTTTATTGAAAAATGGCTTCAATTTTCTTAATCAAATACACTAGCAACAGTAGCCTTACAAGTCCTACTTCATTGGCTACATAAAAGGCAATGTGGGTTCATGGTCCTACTTAATGTAAAAATAACAATAAACTTAACTTTGCCTTCGGCTAGCTCAAATAATAATAGTAGAATTAAAGGATTAACAAACTTGGAAAAAGTAGGATCACATTTTTTGCAACTTTAGATCATTCTCTAACAATATTTGACTATAATTAGTTATGTCCTTTTCTTGAAAGAAATTTTTTAATTAATTTTTAGTATAATTTGAACCTTTAATTATAAAATTCAAGATTCCTTTTTTAGGTTTTTATTGATGGATACTATTGTATTAAACTAAATAATTTCATTTCCATTTTATATAACATTAGAAAAATAAACAATCCATATTTAATTAATATAAATTGCATATCTAGGTTTGCTGCTCGTAAATGACTGCTAATTCTATTAGGTTAAACGTTAGATTTGTATTAATTAAAAAACATAATTAGGAGATTAATTTAATATTTTTGTCTTAAATAATTTAAATTAGTTATAGTTATAATTATAAGATTTTTCTATAGCTATAGAATAAACTTATTTAATGTACCATTTTAATAGATAAGAATAAATTTAATAATATTTAAAGTCATATGATTAAATAATGAATTTTGTCTTTTTAATTCTCATTTTTATTCAATATTACGTAATAATGTTGTAACTTTCAAATTTTTTTTATTGAACTTCATTTATAGCTGATGTATTTACTACTCTTTTTACATGTCACTCATATTATAAGATTTGGTTTATTAATTATTTCTTGTAAGGAATAGTATTATTTTCTTATTTTGTTGCCTTTCCTAAACTAATTCTTTTGAATGAAACTTTGAAATAAAAACAAGAGATATAACCAAATGTATAATCTATCTATAAACTTTAATAATTTTTTTAAGTTATGAATTCATGAATAGTTCACTTTCTAAGCATATTCTACTCAAATTATAATTAAAATATATTAACATTAACATATGGCATCATAATTCAATTTCAAGGAATGTAAAAGATACAACTATAAGGCTCATAAACGTATTGTCATGCCATCGAAATAATTAAATATTACACATATAGTCCCCATTTCATCAAGAAAGTTCGATACATATGTATGGTTGAAGGCATTTTACATATAAACAAATATTTACCACCTATTTGGGATATGATGTTGAAGTCTATAACATAACAAAATTTATATGAGTATTTGGAAACATTATTTAATGAATTTTTTTCTTTTTTATTTTTTTATTAAAATGATAGGATATGCAAAATGTTAAATATTGAAGGAATAAAATGCAGCTTATCCTTGTAAAAGTTGTGGTTCAGTCTGATTCTGGCGAGGCTGCATGTTGTCGTTTGGATTCATGAACTCGACTGTCTCCAACAAGAGTTCCTGCAAAACAAAGTAAGGCACGCCGGGAGTTGGTTTCCGGCAAGCCCCTCCGACGCTCAAGTTAGTCTTTTTGTGAGGGTGGGATCGATGTGAGTAGAGAAAACTAGTGTTATGATGTCGTACCTCAATCCAGGTAGAATAGTACCTTATATATGGAATAGACGCTAGGTTTAGGTTTTCTACGTAGGTCTTTGCGTTTGCATGGGAGTCTAACGTCTTGGAAGGAGTCGTGAGGGCGTGGACTTGTGCTTGGGCCGTGGATATGTGGACTTAGGCCCTGGGCCTAGCACAGCCGACCTAACCAGTGGGGCTCTTTCAAGATAAGTTTGATAAGTTTCAGATCCTAATTAAGATGGGATTTGATAATCGATATCTAAGGAAGGATAATGATTGGTTCAGATGAGATTTGATAATAGATATCTAAGGAAGGAAAATTATTGGAGATTAGGTTGACAATAGTAGCAGTTGTGATGTGTTTTAAGTATGTTGTGGTGCTGTACAATGTCATTTTTTAAAGGAAAAATGATAGGGTTTGAGTGACTTAAGAGCAGGGTTTTGTGGGCTATCTTGAATCAACTTTGTAGTTGAATTCACATTTATTCTTGGTCCATATAGTGCTACTGCATTTTTCTGTTTTGGTATAATTTTGTAGGCTGCAAAAATCATTCATCATGCATGAGTTGGCAGTTGCATTCTTCCTCTGTTTTGAACGTCTAGTATGAGTAATTCGTGAGTGTAAGAAAAATCTTTACAGCTTCCTTTTCCAAATGTCTTCGTTGTTGATTAGGAGTCCAGTGAGTTGTGGCAGTTGTCTATTGATGTTTGCATAATTTGGTTGGACATTTGTTGAATTGAGTGGGCTGCTTTTTTTGGGTTTATGGATATTTTCTGCAGATGTATATTCCTATGTTCTGCAGAGTTATTTTTTGTGTGTGACTTTTGTTAGGTATTCGTCATCTCTCTTCAACTATAATAGTGGGTTGTGAAGAAGGTTGAAAGTGTTGACTTTTGTAGCTGAGTTTTATTGATGTGTTTGTGAATCTTTGGTGGCTGTCTTATTGTTCATGGGATGATTATGAGTTGTAGTGTGAGAAAATTCCAGAAATTGTAGCTACTATTCTTGGTTGATAGTGTGATATTTGATGAGTGGATTGAGTGTTGATTGGGTAAGTTTCTAGTGATGTTTACAACTCTAATGTTTTGCAACTCTAATGTTTACAACGTTTTGGGAAGAGAAACATTTATGTTTCTAGGTGAACAACTTTTTGATTTGTCATTGAATGACCTGAATTAATTAAGGAAGTTATTTTTCTTATCTTAAATGTACTCGTTTATGTTCGTTATTATTTTAATCACTTGGGTTATTAGTTTATTATCTTTATTGTTAAAAGTTGTTGAAAAAATTCTACCATGAAAATCGCTAGCAAGAAGAGGATCGAGACGTGGTGAAACATCGTCAAGAACTGACTAGACAAGTCTTCGATTAGTAGTTTCTTCTCAAATTGTACGGAATACGTCAAGCTAGTTTAGGATTATATAGAGTTGGATACGACGGCAGAACACGATAAAAGAATAATTGTTAAGCACGAGGAAAGTTCAACAGAATGATCTGGCATTAGGATTTAATATGTTCAACATTAATTTTTCCGACACGAGGACAAGAGAAGGGAGAATTCATAGTGTAATCACAGATGAGTGTCATTAGAGTTGTCTTTCGATTTGCTATGTATTTAGCACGAGATTGCACAGTGACGAGGTTCGGAGGGCTACTGCAGCCGACCACAGGCGGTATTCTACGTTTCGACGTCTTCAATTTGCCATATCTATATGATTAAACTTCGAGTTTTTTTTTTCTCAAAACTCATGGTGAGAGGGGAAAAAAAAGGGTCCATTATGGTCTAGGACCAGATTAACTATATGTATTTGGTTCTATATATTTATAATTGTGGTATATGTATTGTTAGTTTAAATCATTTACATTCATTTCATGTATCACATACAAATTCCTCATGTATATATCAACAATATATATGTATGTATATATATATATATATATATATAAACCAAAGATAGGCAGAAGCATAGCCAAAACAACCATACCTCCAGCTATTGCTATCCGAAAAAAGCTTTTTCCACTTATTAAATCTCACTGTAAAAAATGAAGTGTTTTTGAATGTTCTAACCTCTTCAAACTCCCAAGTTAATGGTGCAAACTTTTCTTTAAAATGAAAGCAGAATGTTAGGGTTCCAAAAATAACCCATAACTATCAGTATATTGCTCTTCCCATTACAGAGACAACGGACAATAACAGATCATCACAACATTTCGGAAATGTTATGATGGTTGTGAATCATATAGACCATGAGAGTATTCCAACATTCTCTCACTTGATCCATATAATTCAACATTGACTTTATAAAGAAACAAAATATATGAATCATAACAATAAGTCCTCTTATAACGAGTAATATCTTCCATATATTACATTGTATTACATCTCTACACACAGTCCTTCAACTTAATGAATAAACCATATGTTTGTTCTAGGTCCAAACTTAATGAAGATTCTCAATATAACAAAATGAATATCTATAGGTGCACAAATCATATGAGAAACATCACATTGAATAAGAGTTTTATTGAAAATAATGTACATTCATTAACATTATTTCACATAACCTAGTCCCATTGTACTACATGATCCTTAAACTGCTTAGTTGGCATGCCTTTAGTCAAAGGATTCACAATCATCAACTCAGTGCTAATGTACTCAATGATGACTTTCTTTTCCTTAACACTTTCTCTTATGACTAAATATTTAATGTCGATATGCTTACTTCAACTTCCACTCTTGTTGTTTTCAGCTACAAAAATCGCAGTTAAGTTGTCACAGTATAACTTTAACTGGTTAGAAATAAAGTCCATAACTTTAAGCCCAGATGTAAAATTCTTTAACCATACACCGTGCGAACTAGCCTCAAAACATAATACGAAATTAGCTTCCATAATAGAAATAGCAGTCAAGGTCTGCTTGACACTTCTCTAAGATATAGCTCCACCAATTAACAGGAAAATATAACCTGAAGTTGATTTTCTTGAATCAATGCATCCAGTAAAGTCTGAATCAAAGTACCTAACTACTTCCAAATTTTTAGTCCATCTGTACATA
This sequence comes from Erythroxylum shatona, assembly GCA_027568895.1. NCBI lineage: Eukaryota > Viridiplantae > Streptophyta > Magnoliopsida > Malpighiales > Erythroxylaceae > Erythroxylum > Erythroxylum shatona. The sequence goes on along the minus strand of JAOSBK010000205.1, from coordinate 41,109,017 downwards.
AGCATGTAATCCTTCGTTCCTTGAAGATATCTCATCACTTTCTTTGCAACCTTCTAGTGATCAATACCTGGATTATTCTGATATCTTCCTAACATTCTAACTGCGAATGCAATTTCTAGTCTTGTACAGACTTGAGCATGCATTAAGTTTCCAATAGCTGAAGCATATGGAATGTTCTTCATATGTTTCCGCGCGAACTCTTTTTTCAGGCATTGACTCAAATTGAAACTATCACCCTTCACTATAGGTGCTACACTCGATGCACAATCTTTTATCTGAAATATCTCTAAAACTTTATTGATATAGGTCTCTTGAGACAATCCTAAAATGCCTCTAGATCTTTCTATAAGGATCTTAATGTCAATGACATAAGATTTCTCACCCATATCTCTTATATCAAAATTCTTTGAGAGAAATTGTTTACCTCATATAGTAAACCCTTATCATCAGTTGGAAGTAAACTATCATCGACATATAACATAAGATAACAAATCTTGCTCCCACTAACCTTCTGGTATATACACCGATCTATGGGGTTCTCTTTAAAACTAAATTAAGTGATGACTTCATAAAATTTTAAATACTACTGGGAAATGCTTGTTTTAAGTCATATATGGATTTACTAAGCTTGCAGACCAAATGCTCACCATCACTAGAGGAGAATCATTCTGGTTGTTTCATATAAACATCTTCCTCTAGTTCACCATTGAGGAACGCCATTTTTACATCCATTTGATCTAACTCAAAGTCAAAATAGGCTACTAATGTCATAATTACTCAAAGAGAATCTTTCTTTGATACAGGAGAAAATGTCTCTGTATAATTGATTCCTTCTTTTTGAGTAAATCTTTTAGCAACAAGTCTTGCTTTATGTCGCTCAATGTTGCCTTGTGAGTCTTTCTTTGTTTTAAAGACCCATTTACACCCAATGGGTTTTACACCATTAGGTAATGCGATGAGATCTTAGACTCGATTACATGCCATAAAGTTCATCTTATCTTTCATGGCATTATACCATAATTTTGATTCTTTAGAACTTATGGCTTGCAAAAATGTTTCATGATCATGTTCGACTTCGATTTTAAAGTCTGATGCTTGTAGATACAAAATATAATCATTACAGACACCTAATTGCCTTACTCTAGTAGATCTCCTTAATGTTGTTTTAACATTCTCCTTAGGAGCATGTTGTTCAACTGGTTGATCAACAATTTCTTGTTATTCCATATCAACAACTTGATCTATTGAATCGTTATCAATTGCTTCTAGAATTTCAAAAATTGGTTGTCTAACACAATTTATGCTTGAGGGTGTAAATGACAATCAATCTATCACTTGAGCCAAAGGGATGAACTTCTTGATGTTCCTTTTCTGAAATAACATCTCGAAATCGATCTCTCACACTGATCAAGTCATTTTTAAGAAATTTTGCATTTCTTGATTCCACAATCCTAATGTTGTGAGATGGATAATAGAATCTATACCCCTTGGATTTTTCAGCATCTCCAATGAAGTGATCAGTCATAGTTCTCGAGTCTAGCTTCTTTTTTTGTGGATTATAAATTCTCACTTCAAAAGGGCATCCCCAAATATGTATATTTCTCAAACTTGGTTTCCAACCCTTAAATAACTCAAAAGATGTGTTTGAGACAACCTTAGTTAGAACTCGTTTAATATATATACAACTGTATTTAGGGCTTCAGTCCACAAGAAATCAGGGAGTTTTACATTACTCCGCATACTTCTCACCATGTCCATTAATGTTCGGTTTCTTCTTTTTACCACACTATTCTGATGTGGAGAACCAGACATAGTGTATTGGTCAACAATCCCATATTCTTAAAGAAACTTAGCTAATAGACCAGGTGCTTGTCCATTCTCTGTATATCTACCATAGTACTTTCCACCTCCATCTGATCTTATGATCTTAATTTGTTTTTCACATTGATTTTCTACTTCAGCCTTAAAGACTTTAAAGGCATCCAAAGCTTCGTCCTTAGAACGAAGTAAATAGAGATACATATATTGTGAATAATCATCTATGAAGGTGATAAAGTATTTCAGACTATTTGCATCAATGTCTTGAAAAAAAATATCCGTATGTATGATTTCTAATAGATTTGTGCTCCTCTTTGCACTTCTTTGCATCAATGTCTTGACAAAAATCTCCCAATACAACTTTACCACTACAAATGACAGAGAGTACTCTACGAGTAAATTCAGATGCTGAATGTGTTCTTGAACATGATGACACTGTCTTCGAATGTATAGATACTGAGGATATGGAAACTCGTTCCACTATATTAAAGGTTGAAGTTCATGATGATTTTGCAGGTGTAGCCTAAAAATGCTAAACACAAATTGCCGAGAAAAAGAAAACAGACCCCAAGTATATGGGAGCTTCTCCCATTCATGGCAGTCCTTGTATGGAATCTAAGGGGGTTTAATGACCCTCTTAAAATGTCATTGGTAAAGGAGATGGTGCAGGATAGGAAGCCTTGTGTCATAGGCCTTTTGGAAACCAAAATAAAAGACCCACTCTCCCTCACTGATTCAAAGTTTTTAGGAGCTAATTACGAGTTAATCTACAACCATCAATCACTATAATGGCAGAATTATTTGTCTCTTCAATAAGGATCTGATTGGAGTTCAAGTGACAGAAAATGTCGTTCAACTCATTCATCTTCATTGTCAATTGCATGGTCTTACCTTAACTTTTGAATTGACTCTTGTGCATGCTTCAAATTTTGGATTTCAAAGAAATCAACTCTGGAGGGACTTGGAAAATATTCAGCTTCGAATATCTCAACCTTGGCTTTGGGTGGGAGATTATAATTGCTTGCTTGACTCTACTGAAATTGAGGGAGGTTGCCAGTTCAATCTAGATTGACCAAAGAATTATTTAATTTATTAAATTGGAAGGACTTGGTGGACCTCAGATTTACTGGGAGATTACTTATATAACACCCCACTCCCGCAAGACCCGAACCCGACATTGATGGGTGATATCCGAGTCTGTGCCCCGCGAGGGTGGCATGCTAAAGCACTCAATCATTTAGAAATCGTTATAAATTTTTTTTGAACCACAAACACAATATGCGAAAATCAATACCCAATTTGGGCCTACATTCATTCATAAACATTTTCAATTAACACAAAATCATCAACAAAATTTTCAATAGCCATTTGGGCCCTTTCATAAATACAAAACACTTAAGTCATTTCAGAATACAAATTTATACAAAAATTTGCGGAATATACAATTCAATTCAATGTAGGTATACTCCCGTTGGCCTAACGGGGTATTCTTCTGATCCTGAAAAATAATTGCAAATTTTGGGTGAGTTTTG
>JAOSBK010000205.1:41074361-41088717 GCA_027568895.1 Erythroxylum shatona | reverse complement strand
TCCACGACGTTTAGCAACAGACGTCGCAGATCCCTATTGCCTACCCCACCTTCTACGACGTTTTTTGTGACGTTTTTTTAGACGTCGTTGTTTGTTTTCTATGACGATTAAATGGATTCTGCAACGTTTAAAAAACGACGCAGAAAGAGTCATTTTCTTGTAGTAGTTGTTGTTGGTCTTCTTTATTACAATTGATAATGAGAATTATTTAAGTTGTATACTTTTGCCCTGACAATAGTATACCTAATTATTTTTTATATTTTTTAGGTTAAATCATAATGGAGAATATCGAATCATCCTCTACTTGTGGTAAGTTCGATCCAACATGGAATTATTTTTCTTCTTCTCAAGAATCTAATGGGAAAATCTAATATAACTGTATGTTCTGTGGTAGAATATTTAAAGGGGGAGGAATTTTTAAAATGAAATAACATCTTACTGGTGTTAAAGGTAATATTGATTCTTGCAAAAAATTACCACTTGATGTGCTCGATATAATTGGAAAATATTTGCAGCAACAAGTAAAAAAGAAAAAGGAAAATAAGAGGCACGTGATATATCTTTTGGAGATGATGAAACACCACAAGTATTAGATAAAGGGAAAAGAAGAGCTACTATTGACATAGATTCTTATTTTTCTTCAATAACTACTCCTAGTTCTCAACCTACTCTAAAAGGTTTTTGGTTGATAAGAATGTTGTTTTGCGATGTAAAAGAGCATGGACTATATGGTTCTATCATTCATGTATTCCTTTAAATGTTTTAAATTCACCATATTTTTAAGAAGCAATAGTTCCAGGATTTAAAATACTATCTTATTATAAGTTGCGTGTGCCTTTGCTTCAAGATTTAAAAAAGGAATGTCAATTAATTGTGGATACATATAAATCTAGTTAGGAATCAACAGGATGCACTACTATGGCAGATGGGTGGACTGATTAAAGACAAAGAACCTTGATCAATTTGTTGGTTTATTGTAATATTAGGACAACTTTTATCAAGTCTGTAGATGCTTCTAACATGGTAAAAAGTACTAATGCTTTATCTGAATTATTTTCTGAAATTGTCGAGTGGGTTGGACCAAAGAATATTATGCATTTTGTTACATATAATGCAACTAATTATGTATCAACTAGATACTTATTACAATCAAAGTATGGCTATATTGGTGGTATGGACCATATTTCTAGTCTTGTTCTACGCGCATCTAAAATCACAATTTTTATGTATAATCATGTCATATTTTTGTCTTGGTTAAGAAAGCAAGAAAATTGGGTTGAGATCGTATGTCCTGTTGCTACTAGGTTTGCAACCACATTTATTACTTTGAAAAGTGTTTATGAACATAAACAACTACTTCAAAATTTAGTGACAAGTAAATACTTTTCAAGTCATAAATTATCAAAGAGTGAAAAAGGAAAAAAAGTTTGTGCTATTATTCTAGATAATAAATTTTGGGATACTTGCTTGATCATTGTGAAGATTGTAGCTTCGTTTATAAGGTTGTTGAGGATTATTGACTCAGATGAGAAGCCATCTTTAGGGCATATATATGATGATATGTATAGAGCTCACAAAAAATCATAAATCTTTTTAAAGGGAAGGAGAAATTGTACAAGCCTGATATAAATATTATTGATCGACGATGGAATAAGCATCTTACTCAAATGATCCACTTAACAGCTTATTTTCTCAATCCTTATTGCTTGTATAGTGGAGAAGCACGTACAATTAATATTATGGGTGGTTTGTTTGATGTGATTAAATGTAAAGGTATTTTCTCTATTAAAGAGCAATTGTAAGTGATAAATGAAATTAAATTGTATCGTGAAAGTTTAGATAGTCTTGCTAGATTATTTGCAAAGAGAGAATTTATGATGAAAAAAATACAATCAGGTAAGTTTTATACTTTTAATTCATTATTTACTTGTTAATAATATATATTTTATGATAACTATTAATTTAAAATACAAATGAGTGGTACAGATTATTCGATGACAGTACTCTAACATTAAGAAAACTCGCTATTAGGTTACTCAGTCAAACGACTTCTGCACTAGGTTGTAAACGTAACTGGAGTGTTTTCGAATGTATTCATACAAAGAACCAAAATTATTTAAAAAATCAAAGACTTAATGACCTTTTTTACGTTACTTATAATCTGAGAATGAAGAACATATATCTTATAGTTTTGTTTTTATTTCAATAATTTTATTTTTATGATTGACTTTATAATTTGTCTATTATATGTTCAAAGCACTTAGTAAGAAGAGAACATATGATCCAATTGATATTGATTGTATTGAACATACTGATTTTTGGATCAAAAAATAAGAACCATCGACTGATCTTGATTATAATAAACTTGAAATGACGATTTATGAAGAAAATGCATTTGTTACAACGAATGAATTAAAAATATCTACTAATGGTCAATTCATATCTTATTGTGATCATATTTAATTTAACAGTATATTGCATTACAAGTTTAGAATTGAGAATAATTTCATACATTACTCATTTGTAATTTATTTTAATGCAGTAGAAAAGTTGATATAAATACTTTGGATGAAAGCGTAATTTACAAATCTTAAAATAACGTTGGAGAATTTGGAACTTTTGACGATGATGAGACACAACATCCTTTAGAAATACAATTTTGATTTTTATTGCTATCTTAAGTTTTATATTATACTCATATTTATTTATTATCGGTTCATTATATAATAATAGACATTGATGTATTTTTTATTTCAATAAAATATTTTATTTTTACTTATTCTTATAAGTATTACTTCTTATTTATTATCTACCGGTTTTATAGATGTTTACTACCGATTGAGTCTCTAAATCTTAAAACTTTCCTTCAACTGGTGTGATATCCGGTCCGGTTTTTAAAATATTGAAAATAACTTGTAAATGGTGCAATTTTACATAAAAATACATGTTGCATGCTAAATTGACTCAAAAATTAGATAAAATAATTTGTATATTTAATTGAAAGTCGCGCCATTTTAAAAAATAGAGATCTAGATAGTTTAATAAGAATTAGAAAATTATGAAATATGGAAAAGAAAAGGAACAAAAATGCAATCGGTGTCGCGTTGGGAAGAGAACTAATCGATCCAATTTGCAATTTCTTTCATTGGAGGGTGTTTAATAAGAAGAGACATTACAAAATATTACGTCAAAAAAAAAAAATAAGAAGAGACATTGAGACCTTCTTTAGACTAATGGAAGAAGAGACATACAAACAAATAACTACTGTATAATCAACGTATAATTTCTAAGTGTGGAAGCCATTACAGTTTCATGGGTCATTTAATTTTCCAACGCTGAGAAGTCGCGGCTACTTGAAGCCTGTACTTGAATCTCCTATGCTTCGAAACGCATATACCCACACTAATGACCGCGTCCGCTGTGACTTGGTCCGGAATAGGCCTTGTTTATGATGCTCGTAGTGTTGAGCATTGAAGAAGAACTGTGGCGGTGGTCTTTAAGTAACCTCATTCCATCAACCCGCATGGAGTTGTAGGTCACCAAAAAGAAGAAAATGAAAATGGAGAACAATACAAGTGACTTATACGACATGATTATATTTCTTCTCTCTTTCGCAACTAGGCTAGTGGCTCCAATCAGGATTTCCTTCTGGTTTAACGCTAGAGGGAAATAGATAGTTACTGTTCTCGACTTGGAACTGTAACTATGGCTATATTTTCAGGTAGTGGCTGGTGGGTTTGAGATGGTATGGTTACAATGGTGAGGCAGGATGTTCATATCTATATATATACATGTGTACACTGCATGTCCTTGGAAATGGGCACAGAGAAGGAAGAAATTAATATGAAAGCTGCGTAGTTGACAGGCAAGTGTTGTGGGCTGGCACGAGAAGAGAAATGTAAGATTTTCTTGCTTGTTGGTTGAATTTGGAATTTGATCAAAAGCTCAGAACGCCGTGGTTTGACTATGCAATAACATATTTTCTGCATTTCTTTAGAATACTTTTGGCTATCGGTCAACCTCCGATTATGGCTAGATCTAATTAAATAAATACAAAGACGTTTACATTCTGATGCATGCTCTGTTCTTTGTTGGAGTGCAATTGCAATAACGTGTTCCCTTTTGACCTAATCAGTTCCCCTGTTTTATTCTATTCACATAATAGAGGAAAACTCACTTAGCAAGGTCGATGTTTGCCTCCAGGAAGGAAAAAATAAGTAAAAAACCTCGAGCTTATCACTTGCAGTTAAAAGTCAAGAGAATAAGGCATTATATTACATTTATATATATTCTTTAAAATTGGCAAGTTCAAACCAGACGACCCCAACTAAATTTTGGTCAGGCTGCCAAGTCGTCTGAATAACATGAAAAAATCTTTATTCTGAGATTGAATAAGCAATTACCATGAATGGTCAAGAATAGATGCCCATTAACAACGGATAGACTACTCCAGTAATGGCTGATTTTACAAGAGTTTTCAAGGACACGTGGAGCTGCCGTGTGCATAGAATAATAGCTACTTGGTTGAACAAGTCCTGTTTCGTCTATCTTATTGTGGATGGATTGGATTGTCAATTGTTTGAATCTCCTGCAATGGGTCTCACATTTTGAAGCATATAGGTCGAAGTCGGCGGGCTATTAATGTAGAGATTTCATATTGCCGGAGTGGTCGTTAAGCAACACTAGTTTACCTGCAGTGCAGTCCTTGGTCATCATTTCAGAAGTCTTGTGATTCTATCGTCACAAAAGATTTTCCTTCCAGAATGTCATACCCATTCCACTTTCGACAATGTGCCTTTCCCTAAAATAAAGATCAACAGGAAGAGTTTAACAAAAATATAGGGACTAGTCATCACATACAAAACAAAACAATAATACAATCAGAACCAGACAAAGTGAATTCTTTCCTCATAATTGTTACGGTGTTAGTGAAAGTGCTAGTATTTTAAATTTAATATGGTAAAAGCTTCATTATTATTCCCCTAGATGAAAGAATGTGACCAACTATATGCCTTAACAGTTTCAAATTACAGGGGCAAACTGCTCTCAGACATACAATATCGAGACTGCAGCATCAATATAGTCATGGTAGCAAATTTCCATCTTGAGGATTTACACTTCCAATCAAAATTAGTACTCCTCCAAAACTGGATGCACTGCTTTTGAGCCACTATTTCACCATTACAAAAGAATTACAGCGCAGTATTCTAATTTTCATTAAACACTGCCATCTAAGTAGCTTGGGGCAAGAAGTGCAAGGGTACCTTCATATGAGTGCTCCCAAATATTGTTCATTGAGAATGGAAAGTGTGGCCAGAAAACAGACATTCATGACTGGTAGCCCAAACAATCAAAGGCATCTACAACCCGGCGGTGCCACAACGCTCGGGGTGGATCTTTTTCTTACTCATTACATCTTTTTTCCTCAAGTACTTTCAAAGTTGTTCAATGTTGACCAATGACAAAGTGCAGATTTCTAGTCTAGATCTGGCACAAGGTGCATATTTGTCGAAGTAGCAGCCATCACAGTTCAAAATGGCAATAGTGCTGTGGATCAAAAAAATAGAAAAAGACACTAGTAAACCTGACAAAAATGAGATGAGACCATCTTCCAAGAACACACACTTTGCAACATTAGAGAATCTAACACAAAATCTTCACTGTGGCATCCCAGAATTTAGGAGATGATTTATTTTGGTTCACATTCTACAACAACAACAATAACACCCATTATTAATCCCGCTAACTTGGTTCACATTCTACAAAAGTTTAAAAAGGCTAATTATGCAATCATGAAAAAACATGAAGAAAAAACCAGAGAACCTGAAAAAACAAAAGAGAATCCAAACCCTTAGGAGGCAGATATCATACCTCTACAAATGGTTAGCAATGGTATGAACACCAGAAAAATCGCTTGACAAAACCTTCCCATGGATAGCTGCATACACCACTCGTGCTTCAGGGCATAATACAACCGCACAAACTGCCTGATGAAAGGGTACTAATGGAGTGGAATGTGCAAGTTTCCACCATAAGTTTCCACAACAGCTGCCTGTGAAATCAAGACAGAAGCAGACACTTCATATAATATATATATATATATACTTTCAGAAAAAGAGGAAATATATTGGGATAAGCTCATGATACACACAGGAGATTCAGAATTAAAAGAGAAAAACAAGATGATGCAGAACAAGAAATAAAAGAAGAGAATAGGAGTTTATTTTAAGATATTTTGAACTCTAAATGGTTAAAGTGGAGAAACAGACCTGGAGGTAGGAGAAGACGCTGTTATACACCTGTAAGAGGAACTCTGATTTTGTTGTAAACCTGAAGTTCGTATTTCAGTTAAAAGCATGTAAAAGAATAGATAAATAAACCTTAAGTAGATTATAGTAACATATTAACATAGACATGCAATGCACCCAGCAATGCAATATAAAAGATTTGTTCACATCGAATGCTATTTTATTGATGCAATCACATCAGCAACACAAGACAGCCAGACCACAGACTGATTGCAGATTGAATGAAACAGCGAAAAAAATAATATAATGAGTAGCATGACAACCCACAAATGCACCATCTCACATTTTCGCCATATCTCAGCTGACACTAAGGAACAGGAAATATTTTAAGATGAAAATGTTTCTAAGAGAATAAAGCATAGGAGCAAAGTATCATTAAAATGCTGAATAATAGCTTAACAATACAATTACAAATTGGTACAGCAGAAAAACACAAGTTTCAAAGTATAGGGACTTGAGAATCTCATTTCATGTGCGTGGTTGGAATATGCTCAAAAGGGATCAATACTTTCACAAGGCAGTGAAGGCAACAAGGTATGCAAGTTTTCATATGAACTTATTAAAACATATAGACACACATACACATATAAATAGAGGGATAAGAGAGAGAAAGATGGCCCATCAGTAGCTTACTATACCTTCTAAGCAGACAAAAACATACATATATCTCTTCTAGGTCTAATTCGATCTTTAGTTTAATATACTGTTTCAAAAGTTCACACATGTACAACATAGCTTCATCAATCCAACCATCATCACTTGCATCCTGAGGAGGCAGACATTTGCAAATTGTACGCTGCAGTATAGAAGACAGATTTCCATTTGATCCCAATTCATAGTATGTCTCTGCCAGTTTATTTAGCAGCAAGCAATTGCTGACTTTGAACTTCTCAACCCACATCGGGGGAGTTCCAACCCAAAGATTACTGTCCACAAAAACATCAATAGGCAATTTAATATCAGTGCTCTTAACATCTAACAACCCCTGAGGGATTTCTGTTGAAGAACCCACGCCAGCATTTGAAGTTAACTCCTGTCTCCGGTGTGCAGGAAGTTGTTGAAGTATGTCAACTCTCAATTCCTCAGGTAATTGATGCAATACAAGGGCATCAATTTGACTTAGTGATGAAGGCATTAAATCAGTGACTCCAAGGTCCACCCTGTCAAGGGCTTGATTGCACAATCCAGTCTCAGAAACAGCGACTGGTTGTGCTTCATCGCCTGTATTCTGCTTTGTATAATTAAAACCAACAAAAGGAGGTATTTCAGCCAAGAGAGATCAAATTTTTAAGGCATGAAGCTAGAGGTTAGCTCTAATCCATTTCAGTTTTAAGGTGATCTAATGGAAGAAACATCCTTCACTCAGTTTCAATTTGAAAATACGCCACCTCAAATGCAATTTTAAAGTGCTGTCAACCCATAAGTAGTATCTCAAATAAAATTAGCTGTAACAGGATATCAATGCAGCCTTATGTTCTGCTATACTTATTATAATTCATCCCAACATTTAAAGAAAGAAAAGAGAAGTTACAAATTTAGTTTCCTGATAAAGCTGATTACCTTTCCAACTATTTACACAAATCACTTTCAGAATACCAATAACTTGCTTTTACAAAATTCAGCACAAGATATGTACAGACTTATCCTAATAGGAAGGTAGCAGCGGCGAAGTGAAAACATAGGATGAAATTAGAAGGAAAAGAAAGAATTTACCTTCTCTCCAAGTCCACTACTTAAGCGAGACATATCAGATGCATGAAGACCACCACCATCATCTATTTAGCCAAAGAGGCAAATCTATGAGGAACTAGTAAAAAGACACAACCTATGTATAACATCCATAAAAAGGAAAGCTCACCTCTAACATGTGAAGCAACAGGAGAAGAATTTATACAATTTTCACTATGGCCTTTTCTTTGAGCAATGAAATCCACTAGTTTTCCTCCATATATATCATTTAATTCAGTGAAGACTTCAGAAGGAAGACTCTGAAGAACTCCCACATCTAAATGAGATAAAGGGGGTGGAGCTGAAGCATTGCTAGAAGAGGCTTCACCACCAGAAAGATTATTGTTCATTCCAACAGACCTGCCAGACTGGTCAGGAAATTGGCCTAAATTTCTGTTGACGCCGGGAACTTCAACATCTAGAAAGCAAAACAATTTTAAAATTCTTATATTGTCATGAAATCAACAGGTATCACGTAAAATGAAGCAAATTCTGGTTCCCCATCATTATCAGGGAACTCATTTCTGTTAAATAATAAAGCATTGAAACTTCAGTAAGCACTTCCACAAGCAAGCACATTAGCACATAAAATGCACCAACACCTTTAGCCATTACCATATAAATTTTGTTTTTCTAAACTGGAATCAGTGTTTAACTGTATAAAGATCATGCACAATAGCAATACATATGTAATTGTTTCAATCACGTCGATACATATATGCTTTTTTAACTTACCTGCTTCTGCCATCACTTTGTTTCCAACCTTGTTATTGTATTGTTCTTCACCAACTGTTGAAGCCGATGTGAGCCATAATCTCAAAGCATTTCTTTCACGCACTAAAGGCAAGTAATTGGCAGAAAATGATTAAAGACTATCAGGAAACAGGAGAAATGCAATAGGAAAAAAGAGAGCTTTGCATCCAACTCAAGATAAGCGTAGTCAGTTTGAAAAAAAAGCACAAGATCAGAATTATAAACATTATGCTAGTCTTGACAGAAAAATCATACCATACAACAAAAAATGTTCAACTAGATATCAAGTTATAGCACAAATACCTTGCCTCAGATCATCCGCATTTTCAAGCTTGGAGACTTGCAAGCCAACACCTCGAATATCCTTAACATCTAAGTAAACAAGGCATTAAACCTTCTGCAACTAGTAAACTACCTTGAAATGCTCAAGAGAAGATGCCGCCTAAAGAGAAACTAATGGATCCTAAACTGAAAGCAATAAGAAATCCACCTAACTCACCAAGGTTGAAAGACCCAAAGAGCTGCTTTGATATCCTTTCAATCACCACATTATCATCAGTAGCAATTGGAACCTGAAACACAATCAAAGTGGTGTACAAAAGAATTAAACAAAAAGGCAATGAACTGACAAACTATGCATCCTCATAGACAAATATTTACATTAATAAGTTTCTTACCGTTATAGAGTGGCTCAGATTCTCACAGTCCCCGCACCCCATAAACTTGGCAGGCTCCCCTGCGCCTTCTTTTCTCTTCTTTATCTAGACAAAGTTTCAAAGACCAAATTGTTTTTCAAATTCTATTCATGCCACCAAATGTGATTAAGAGCACCCGAATCCATAGTGAAGGATTCATGCTGAATATAATAACCAAGACAGCCCAAATGAATTGCTTTTAACCTACTAATATAGGTAAATAAACAAAAAGGGAGCGAGGTACTTTAAGCGTAAAGCAGCGTCCGTGAACTCCACATCCTTGTAAACGCAATGAAACCTCCTTACAAAGATTTGATAGGAAATAGTGACCCTGGAATACATTATTGTTAATTCCAAAAATAAGCACATTAGAAATTAAAAGACATCAACAAAAATATAGCAATGAGCTCCTGCAGTGCACAAGAATACCAACATCTTGCAAATCTTTGAATCGAACACCCCAATTTACTTCAGCACCTAGAGACTTAGATTCCTGCATATAACACCATATCAAATGCTCAGACAATGGCCAGATAATCAAAAGCCAATGTAAGTATGGACAAGTAATGGAAAAAAACACGTAGTTTTGCAATCAAAGAACAAATGGAAAAGGTAATGACCTATACAGGGAACCAAAACTTATACCGGACAGCTAAAAGCAGGTAGTTACTCAAATTCTTATCCTTAAATCATACCTGAATCACACCAACCAGCCGACTATCTAGACCTCTGCTATAATTCCACAGCATCTCCCCAGTTTTTGTTCCAAAATCCCTTTGAAGTGTGTCCTACAAATGTAAGAAGTCAACAGTGCAAACCAATCAATCAAAAGACAAAAAAACTCAACAAATAAAAGTTTAACCTTGGAAATCAGACGCAATTGTCCACAAGTACAAATATTTCGCTTCCTCAGCTTCTCCTCTAAAACATGCCCAATTCCTGGAAGTGTCTTAATTGGAAGTTCCTGCAGATACTCATCCACCTAACAAAGTCAAACCTGTTAGGTTAGCCTGATGGCGACACACAAAAAATATACAATATTTTCAAGTAGCATTGACTGATCACAATAAAGAAATAATAAAGAGGAAGTAAAGTTTCTATAAGATGTTGATAGCTATACGGGTCATAAACCCATATTGACTTACTCTAGGAGAAATAGGAGGAAGGAACAGAACATGGGCCACAAACCCATGTTAACATATTCCAGGAGAAAGACTAATGCAGAGCAGAAAGTGAGTGACCCAGGGAATGATGAGTCAGCTAACGGTTAGACAATGAGTTTGTTAGAATTAGTTAGAGGAGAGAGAAGCTAAGAGCTAATCGAGTGGAGAGTATGTAAGGGAATGGGGTAGCACAGAGGGGGTATCTTTTCTCTTCATACTGTCTCAGCTGTAAGCTTGAGGGGCCATTGTTGGCTGGGAGCTTTGGCTCTTGTAGTAACCTATGAAGCTATTGCTAAATATGAATAAAAATAGTATACTATCATCCATTTGCTTATCAGATGTGCACATCTTTGTTACCCTTGCATCTCATTTAAGTCAATTTGGAGGTAAGTATAGATACCTTAAGTAATTAAAAGGCCGCACACAGAGTGGGTGCTACTCAAACTATTAATTATTAGATGCAAGTCCAACAATACTCTAGGAACTGATTGACAAACAAGAGAGAAAGGTGTAAAGATAGAGCCCGAACAGAAAGAATCCAACCCCATGAAGTTGATTCTAATCAAGTTTCCAAAAGAAACACATGTTTTAACAAGCATGCACAGATAGTCACAGATGTGAGCCTTAGCAATTTCATAAAATCCTCAAACCAAAAATTATGTCCTAGAATATGAGACAACTGTGAATGGGTTTTACAGCATGTTCAATTAAGAATGATGAGATAAACACTGATCAGAATTTACTAGATAGAAAATGAGGAACCTTCACTATAACTAACTTGTTTTCCAGTCATAAATATGGCTAATTAAGACAACAATGAAGAAGAAACAAACACTGACTGATAACTATTATCAGAAAAACAACTATAATTAGAGACACTAATTGGCAAAACAATGTGGTCAATGGGATGCAATTACATTAAAATAAATGGCTATATAAAACAAAAATGTTTATAATGGAACAAAAAAAAAAAAGCATGCCTTTTCAGGAGCAATGTAACATTGACCATCAGGCTTAGCTGCTCTAGTGGCAAGGCGAGCCATGAGCATATTTCCAGCGATACCCACACTTGCACTGCATCCTGTTGTGTCTAAAATCTCTTTTCTTATTGTTGATGCTAAATTTTCAGCATCTACTCCTTCCACATCAGTGACATCTAAAAATGCTTCATCACAACTTACAGCCTATGTTGAGCAGAAACATCAATAAGAAAGCAACTGAACAGAAAACAATTAAGATGAAAAAGAATGCTTCCAGGGACATACCTGTACTTTATTGCAGTGCTTGTGTAAGATATCATAAAACTGATCAGCAACCTGACAAGGTAACAAAACATAAGGCCCTGGACTTGAGAACAGAATAATCAGCATCCATATGTTCTTTTTCTCAATGAAAAATTCAAATGCGGCAATTGAAATTATCAAATCTATAAACTACCTCTTCATAGGCTTGAAAATTGTATGGGAAAATAATAAGATGTGGACAAAGGGCTTTTGCATCCCCAACAAAAATTCCAGCTCTCACTCCTGGAAAATGAGTGCAATATCATTTGAGTGTAAACAGCCCAAGGTAATTGGTAGAGGTGAACAAACAGATATTAGCTTGCACGAAATCTACCATAATCCCGAGCAGGATAATTTGCGGATGATATTTCAGCTGTTCCTTTAGGGTTATCTGAATGGCACACTGCTACAGGCTTGTCATGCAATTCAGGATGGTGTCTGATTACTACTGAGACAAAAAAGCAGTCCTGTGCAGTATTTTGGGAATTAACTAGTGAAGGGAGAGATGTCCGAATCTATATGCTATTCATGTGCTGAGCTACCTATGAAAGATATGCTCTAATTCTCTCTCAGTTTCAGTCACACTTGTTTTTCACTCTCTCTAACAAAAAGAAGGAAAAAATTAAGAAAATAGAAAAAGGAAATAGAAAGGGCAAGCAGAAAGAATTTAAGTTTGTATTCAAGTTGTACAATGGAATCACTGCTACTTCAAATTAACATCATTTATCTGCTCTAATGTTAAATATAAAACTTAAAACGAGGAATGGCGTACAATAAAACAATGTTTTGTTATTATCCTACAGTTAATGAGACACATCTGTGTTAAGTTCTAATCCAGTGATCATGTGTCTCATATCTACAAATATGTAGGAATGCTTATACTCTTGAACTCTCTTACTCTTGCAAAATGAAGATGGACAAGTAGACGATGGCAATACCATGTCAACATGGATAACCTTTTTCTTCTGAGAGCTATCAGAATCATTAAGATTTGAACTTCTGCATCTAGACTCACTACACAAGTTGGGAAAACGTTTACGGTACCGATTCCTCCAGGTTCCTATAAAATGCAGTCTCGAACTCTGCAAACCAAAGCTCAGTCAGCACACCAATCAGAAACAAATAAAGGAGTAGCTTCAACAGAATGCTGTAGCAATGTCGATGCATTATCTACAAAAAGTTAGACACCGGTACTGATGCAGAAGGAAATCACGCAACTAGACTGACTTATCAAGAGAGTAGCATCCAGTATCCTTACTTCTACAGCAGTTGCAACTAAGACAAGTAAATCTGGGACATTAACATGCAAAACACCATGTTCAGCATATTCTAATAACAGTGAAATAAATATATGGCAAAGCAATAACCAAGAAAAGGACCAAACCAATTTATGCTGAACTGCGTCAGACAGAAACACATGTCAGCTTGGCATGTGATTTTCATGGACCCACAATACATGAAGGACAATAAAAATTTCAAAATCAAACCAAAAGGAGATCGGTCTAGTGAACTAATATGGAACTGCAAGTTAAGTTAGTAATGCACCTTAAAGTAATTCTCTACAAAATTGGGATCCTCAAGAGCTGAATGTCGTTGATTCGAAGGCCCAACCAATGCTAAAGTCGAGGACCCTATTGCAGTTTGTTTGCCTAAGCTATAACTGCTAATTGAAGCAGATGGATGAGGACTAGCCTGAGGTTTCTTTCTTATAATGTTCCCATCTTCTATCTCACTATCACTTGTTTCCGAAATTGTTGCTTTTGACCATCTCCCACTATTACTACTACTTGGCTCTTCAATGCTTGGCTCAGATTCACCAAGTTGGTTATCTGTGGGATTCTTAACTTGAGAGGGAGACAAATTGCCACTTCGTGGTGTTCCACCCTTTAGAGATGGATTCAGGTTTTCTTCAGAAGCTGCAACCATGAAATCGTCTGAGATTTGGGTGCTTTTATGGGAAAAGAAGGCCGACAACCTTGGTTGGTTATTAGCATGCTGGTCCAGTTGGTAAGGAACCCCTGGAAAGAGCGAACAAGTTACTGATATTTTGTACGTATTAAGTACATCATGGAAATTCATAAACAAATCAATTTTTTTAAATTATAAACAAATCGATATTACATCCTTCTTTCTCAACTTTTAGAGAGCAGAGGAGTTTTCTTTAGCTAAATAACACATAAACCTCTATAGAAGGAGCAATACAACAGTGCCTTTTTATCCACACTCCAATCAATGTACAACCCAACTATCCCTAAATACAAGTTCAATGCATAGACTTACAACTCAGCAGCCTATTAGCAGCTACAGAATCAGAGATCCACGAAGGTTTGACCACTGGGAGCCCACAACTAAAAGTCCTGTATCAGAATTAACGGCAGAAGAATTAAGACCCAACTCCAAGTTCATTTCTCTTTAATTATCATATC
>JAOSBK010000205.1:41061542-41074261 GCA_027568895.1 Erythroxylum shatona | reverse complement strand
CATAACCTATTATTATTGTTATTATAACATTATAACAATAGAAGTTGTCCAACTCTGTATATGTATATAAATAAATATACATGGCTTTGATGTGATGTTTCTTATGCCAAGTCGCTTGGCAGGCGGCTTGGCTTTTTTCCTTCCATCTCTTCTATCAAAGCCAAGCACGTGGTTTTAAATTTTGAAGCAAATCCGGCGTCGTTTTTTCATTGGACAGAATAGGACAGAGTTAAATTGGACAGGTGATCTGCTCTCCCAACATACAAGCTAGAAGAGGTTATGAATATTTCATAACCTATATCGATGATTACTCAAGACATGGCTATTTGTATTTGATGCATAAAAGAGTGAATCCTTTGAAAAGTTCAAAGAATTCAATTCTGACGCTGAGAAGCAACTAGGCAAGCCATTAAAACAACTTCGATCGGATCGAGGTGGTGAGCACTTATCTAGAGAGTTCTAGCAATATTTAATTGACAATGGAATTGTTTCCAATTTGTTAGCTCCTCGAACACCTCAATAGAATGGTGTAGCTGAGAGGAGAAATAGGACTCTATTAGAAATGGTAAGATCAATGATGTCATATGCTAACCTTCCAAAATTTATCAACATGGATAGGGCTACACAAATTTGATTGAGATTATGTGCACCTAGGTCAGTGACAAATTTAACTTGTACAGTTGTTGTATGTTACATTGTACTGATACAACTACTATACATAACACGTAATTACTCAAAAGTTATTGACCATTACAATATTATACTATGAAATTTGTGTAGAATACACATGGAGTAACCCAAAAGTATTGTGATATATTTGGCTTAGTCAACTACTTTGCAATATATTTCTCAATTATATGGGTATACTATGAAGTAACCCATTGGTACACGTTTACCTTAAGTAATCTCACGTTTTTGTTCCGTTTGCAAAAAACATTTCCTATTGGCACACAAAATTACCTCTTTAGTTATCCATGCCCCAAAAAAAGACTTGCAATAAAATTATAAATGTGTTCTATATGCTTTGTTTTTATTAAAAGACATTAATAAAAACAAAGCAATGAGCTCCTGCAGTGCACAAGAATACCAACATCTAGCAAATCTTTGAATCGAACACTGCAATTAATTTTAGCACCTAGAGACTTAGAATCCTACGTATAACACCATATCAAATGCTCAGACAATGGTGAGTTAATCAAAAGGCAATGTAAGTATGGACAAGTAATGGAAAAAAACACGTAGTTTTGCAATCAAAGAACAAATGGAAAAGGTAACGACCTATACAGGGAACTAAAACTTATACCGGACAGCTAAAAGCAGGTAGTTACTCAAAGTCTTACCCTTAATCATACCTGAATCACACCAACCAGCCGACTATTTAGACCTCTACTATAACTCCACAGCATCTCCCCATATTTTTTCCAAAATCCCTTTGAAGTGTGTTCTACAAATGTAAAAAGTCAACAGTGCAAAACAATCAATGAAAAGACAAAAAAGGCTCAATAAATAAAAGTTTAACCTTGGAAATCAGATGCAATTGTCCATAAGTACAAATATTTCGCTTCCTCAGCTTCTCCTCTAAAACATGCCCAATTCTTGGAAGTGTCTTAATTGGAAGTTCCTGCAGATACTCATCCACCTAACAAAGTCAAACCTGTTAGGTAAGCCAGATGGCGACACAAAAAAAATATACAATATTGTCAAGTAGCATTGACTGATCACAACAAAGCAATAATAAAAAGGAAGTAAAGTTTCCATAAGATGTGCACATCTATGTTATCCTTGCATCTCATTTAAGTCAATTTGAAGGTAAGTATAGATACCCTAAGTAATTAAAAGGTTGCACATAGAGTAGGTGCTAGACAACTTAAACTATTAGTACTTAAATGCAAGTCCAACAACACTCTAGGAACTGATTGACAGAAAAGAGAGAAAGGTGTAAAGATAGAGCCCGAATAAAAAGATTCCAACCCTATGAAGTTGATGCTAATCAAGTTTCCAAAAGAAACACATGTTTTAACAAGCACGCAGAGATAGTCACAGATGTGAGCCTTAGAAATTTCATAAAATCCTCAAATCAAAAATTACATCATAGAATATGAGACAAATGTGAATGGGTTACGGCATGTTCAACTAAGACTGATGAGAAAAACACTTATCAGAGTTTACTAGATAGAAAATGAGGAACCTTAACTACAACTAACCTGTTTTCCAGTCATCAATATGGCTAATTAAGACAAAAATGAAGAAGGAACAAACACTGACTGATAACAATAATCAGAAAAAACAACTATAATCAGAGACACTAATTGGCAAAACAATGTGGACAATGGGATGCAATTACATTAAAATAAATGGCTATATGAAACAAAAATGTTTATAATGGAGCAAAAGAAAAGCATGCCTTTTCAGGAGCAATGTAACATTAACCATCAGGCTTAATTGCTCTAGTGGCAAGGCGAGCCATAAGCATATTTCCAGTGATAACCACACTTGCATTGCATCCCATTGTGTCTAAAATCTCTTTTCTTATTGTTGATGCTAAATTTTCAAACATCAGTGACATCTAAAAATGCTTCATCACAACTTACAGCCTATGTTGAGCAGAAACATCAATAAGAAGGAAACTGAATAGAAAACAATTAAGATGAAATAAAAGCTTCCAGGGACATACCTGTACTTTATCGCAGTGCTTGTGTAAGATATCATAAAACTGATCAGCAACCTAACAAGGTAACAAAACATAAGGCCCTGGACTTGAGAAAAGAATAATCAACATCCATATGTTCTTTTCTCAATGAAAACTTCAAATGTGGCAATTGAAATTCTCAAATCTATAAACTACCTCTTCATAGGCTTGAAAATTGTATGGGAAATAATAAGCTGTGGATAAAGGGCTTTTGCGTCTACAACAAAAATTCCAGCTCTCACTCCTGGAAAATGAATACAATATTGTTTGAGTGTAAACAACCCAAGGTAATCGGTAGAGGTGAACAAACAGATATTAGCTTGCACAAAATCTACTATAATCCCAAGCAGGATAATTTGCGGATGAAATTTCAGCTGTTCCTTTAGGCTTATCTAAATGGCACACTGCTACAGGCTTGTCATGCAATTCAAGATGGTGTCTAATTACTACTAAGACAAAAAAGCAGTCCTGTGTAGTATTTTGGAAAATTAACTAGTGAAGTGAGAGATGTCAAAATCTATATACTACTACAAAAGAAGGAATTAATTTCAATGAGCAAGTTCACGTGCTGAGCTACCTATGCAAGATATGCTCTAATTCTCTCTCATTTTCAGTCACACATCTTTTTCACTATCTCTACCAAAAAGAAGGGGAAAAAAGTAAGAAAAAAGAAAAAGGAAACAAAAAGGGCAAGCAAAAAGAATTTAAGATTGTATTCTAGTTGTACAATGGAATCACTACTACTTCAAATTAACATCATTTATTTTCTTTAAATATAAAACTTAAAACGAGGAATGAGGAATGATGAATAATAAAACAATGTTTTGTTATTATCCTACACTTAAAGAGACACAACTGTGTTATGCTCTAATCCAGTGATCATGTGTCTCATATCTTCAAATATGTACAAACACTTATACTATTGAACTCTCTTAATCTTGCAAAATGAAGATGGACAAGTAGACCATCATACCATGCCAACATGGATGATCTTTTTCTTCTGAGAGACCAGAATCACTAAGATTTGAACTTTTGCATCTAGACTCACTACACAATCTGGGAAAATGTTTATGGTACCAATTCCTCCAGGTTCCTATAAAATGTAGTCTCGAACTCTGCAAATTGAAGCTCAATCAGCACACCAATCAGAAACAAGCAAAGCAGTAGCTTCAACAGAATGTTGTAGCAATGTCGATGTATGATCTAGAAAAATGTTAGACTCCAGTACTGATGCAGAAGGAAACCATGCAACTAGACTGACTTATCAAGAGAGTAGCATCCAGTATCCTTACTTCTATAGCAGTTGCAACTAAGACAAGTAAATATAGGACATTAACATGTAAAACAACATTTTCACCATAATCTAATAACAGTGAAATAAATATGTGGCATAGCAATAACCAAGAAAAGGACCAAACCAATTTATGCTAAACTGAGATAGAAACATATGTCAGCTTGGCATGTGATTTTCAAGGACCCACTACACATAAAGGACAATAAAAATTTCAAAAACAAACCAAACAGAGATCAGTCTAGTGAACTAATATGGAACTACAAGTTAAGTCAGTAATGCACCTTAAAGTAATTCTCCACGAAATTAGGATCCTCAAGAGTTGAACGTCAAGTCGAGGACCTTTTAACAGTTTGTTTACCTAAGCTATAACTGCTAATTGAAGCAGATGGATGAGGACTAGCTTGAAGTTTCTTTCCTATAATGTTTCCATCTTCTCCATCTTATATCTCACTATCACTTGTTTCCGATATTATTGTTTTTGACCATATCCCACTATTACTACTACTTGGCTCTTCAATGCTTGGCTCAGGTTCACCAAGTTGGTTATCTGTGGGATTCTTAACTTGAGAGGGAGACAAATTGCTACTTTGTGATGTTCCACCCTTTAGAAATGGATTCAGGTTTTCTTCAGAAGATGCAAGCATGAAATCGTCTGAGATTTGGGTGCTTTTTTGGGAAAAGAAGGCTGACAACCTTGGTTGGTTATTAGCATGCTAGTCCATTTGGTAAGGAACCCCTGGAAAGAGCGAACAAATTATTGATATTTTGTACTTATTAAGTACATCATGGAAATTCATAAACAAATCAATTATTTAAAGTTATAAACAAATCGATATTACATCCTTCTTTCTCAACTTTTAGATAGCAGAGGAGTTTTCTTTAGCTAAATAACACTTAAACCTCTATAAAAGGAGCAATACAACAATGCCTTTTTATCAACACTCCAATCAATATACAACCCAACTATCCCTAAATACAAGTTTAATGCATAGACTTACAACTCAACAGCCTATTAGCAGCCATAGAAACAGAGATCCACAAAGGTTTGACTGCTGGGAGCTCACAATTAAAAGTCCTGTATCAGAATTAACGGCAGAAGAATTAAGACCCAACTCCAAGTTCATTTCTCTTTAATTATCATATCAGAAAACAAACAAAAAAAGCTACTTGTAACCTCAGGTTTCTAATTTTAGTATCAGTAAGATTACTGCAAATAATATGAGTACCCCGATGTCTGGAGAAGTAATTCTCAAATCTTCCACCAAGGTTCAACATGTAGCCTTTTAGTTCCTGAAGACAATCTCATCCCCTAAATTCCAATGCAGTGTCAAATAAAAAGAACTTAACAATAACCCATCAAAATACTAAACCTAGCTCGAAGGAATTGTAAAACCATCAGCAAATATCACGACTCCATGAAATATTAGTTTACAAGAACAAGAAGTGCGCGTAGCCTCAGCATCAAACTGATCACGAAGTTTTCGATTCTTCTCCATCATATAACTACCCCAAAACAGGAAAACTTCCATCAATTTTAAATAGTCAAAAATGCAACCGTAAAATGAATCCAAATTAACATGGCTAAACCTGCCAAAACTGGAGAAAGGAGAGCTGCAGAAAGAGAAGTGGGAGGTGGATAGAGAATTGGCACCCCAAGCCTTGCCCAAAGTTTTCTGCTTACTGCCTAACTATTCTTCGAAGATTTTGAATCACTGCAACTTCTCTTCGAACTCATTTCGGTCGAATGCAAAAAAAAAAGTGTCAAGCAAGGAAGAGATGTAGATTATTCGGTTTATATTTCTCTTTAATTTGTATACTTTTGTTTTTATAGTTGTTAAGGGCAATTCGTGGATCTAGATACGTTCAGTTTAGTAGTTATTAATGGAATTGAGAGGAAGGTTTATAATAACATTATGGTCATCATTACATATAATCCGAAGTTTCTCAATAAAGAAAAATTTGGAAAAATATGATAGTACACAATCTTATTTCTATATTATAAAAAGGTTGTTTTTGTTAAATCCACATACAGAATATACAAAAAGAGGTTGATGCCAAAAAAAGCACAAATAAAATAATACACTTGGCATAGTAAACAATAAAAATAGGTTACTTTCAATTAGAAGATTTAGAATGGAATGTAAAATAATAAGTAACATTTTACTGTATTATATTATAAAATCTTCTTCCAAATAATATTTCATTATATTACATTATGATTCTTTCCATTTTTTTAAACAATAAAGGATACCAATTATTGTTAAAAAATGGAAAGACTCATAATGGTCTTAACCTATAGACACCATTTGTTCTTTACTAAACCATATTGTAGTAATTGCGTCTTTATTGATAAACTCCTACATTAGGTTAAGACTCATAATGGTCTTAACCTACAGGATATTTATCTCATAATACGTAGTTAATTGCTACATATTATGTTGCATCCAGTAATAAAGGGCATCATCCAAACATTGAGTATGTAGCGACAATCCTTTGCCCTTCCTATTGTCAGCATGCCAAATTAGTTAGCAGTTGATAAACATGAGGTCCATTTCCAACTGGAAAACTATTGATGCATATATTGACTCAATTCCTTCATAGTTTCATAAATTATAATCATGGAATGAAGCATGGTTCGATTGATTGAAAAATTCAAGTCATGAGCATGGAATTAACACTATAAAAATCCTCAATTTCACTAGGATCATCATTACGTTTCTTTGTGATACCATCCAATAACCTCAAACATTTATTATCCAAAATCACTTATTAGCATTTGCTTCCATGATCCGAAACGTCTAAATGTTGACTTTCAACCCTATGTATCAACTTCATGTAATACACACGTTGCACACGCATTATTAATTACACAATCACATAAAAATTCAAATGTACCTATATGTATAGTTGTAATGTATAATGCATGCTCAATTTAACTATTCTGGGTATGTTTCCTTAATCATGTCCCTTGATCATTCAAGCCTTATCATTTGTTGTGTCTAGCCTATTCTTAGGTTTACACCTCAAGAACACTTGGTTAGTCTAATATCATAAATCAATTGCTGGTATTGATCCACTTGCTAAATGTTACATAAACTATTATGTAATGGACCTTTTTTATGGAATAAGGCTATAATCAAATGAGTATAACTTTTGAGTACAAGTTATACTCATCTGTATAACCCCGTTTGCACTGATACTTTTGGGTTGAGAATTGTCACTAACCTATTGGTACACATTATTAGAATTATGATATTGCACTAAAAGTTATATCCATAGTAATATAATGAGTTGGCAAATAGGAAATGAAATTTGATAACCAAGTGCTACACATCTTATGGAACACTTTCATTTCATGTACCAAACCCAACGAGGGCAAGTTGGAGTGTATGAATTATCAAAATCTCCCAAGAACATATTTGGTGTTCATGGAAATGAAACTTCGGCTACTGATCAAGTACAATGGTTTGGATAGTAGACAGAGAGTACCATGATTTTGAGGATCTAATTTATCAATTCTTAATCAATATTCCTTGTCATAATTGCATCTTTGAGAGATTTAAATTAAGACCATCCAACATTTATTTCTTGATCATACTGGAATTAGATTAAATCACATAAGTAAATACAAGCATGTTAATACACTATTGGATACTATTATCCAAATAGTAACATGGATAATAGTATCCAATAGTTTAGAATTGGAAAGAAAGTAACTTATGTATGTATTATAATATAGATGTATTAGTACACGTCTTATATTGCTTATAGGTACAACTAGTTGGATATCATGACATAGTGTCCATTATTTTAGTACTACACTATACTCATTGGTACATTAACTATGGAAATGCAAACATAATTAATGAATATAGTAGCATTTTACTTTTAATATGGTATATCCAAAGAAAGACCACTCTTTGGACGAGTCAAATATATGTTAATACCATATTGGAATGTATGCATAAATGAATACCATCCTTGAGTATGTTTGGAACGTATGCATATATTGAGTATGTTTGGAACGTATGCATATATTATAGATTCTCTATAGGATATAGTAATATAGTTTAATATATTACTTACTTATAATGTAGTTTATCCAAGTTATGTAATGTAACAATAAAAGTATATATACTGGATTTATTCCATAGTGTGTATGAATCTACTACAAAAGTATATATACAGAATAGTATAACCCTCTTCATACCGGAAGATTCCAAGTCCATGTTGTATTGCTTGACTGCCCAATAAGCCTTACGCTCTAACTCCACGGGCAAATGGCAAGCTTTTCCATATATTAAGCGGTAAGCGGACATGCCTATTAGAGATTTGTAGGTGGTATGATAGGTCCATAGAGCTTTTTCAAGGTATAGGCTCCAATCATTCTTTGATGGCTTTACCATTTTCTCCAAGATGTGCTTCACCTCTCTATTTTAAACTTTAGCTTGGCCATTAGTTTGTGGATGGTAGGTAGTGGAGACTTTATGAGTGGCTCCAAATTTGGAAAATATGTTACCAATGACTCTATTACAAAAATGTGTCCCTCTATCACTAACCACAACTTTAAGAATCCCAAATCGACAAAAAATGTTTGACGTAAGGAATTCGGATACTGCTTGCGCATCATCTTTTCCAATAGGAACAACCTCTATCCATTTGGACAAATAGTCAATAGCTAAAAGGATATACAGAAGGCCAAAAAGTAAGGGAAAGGGACCCGTGAAATCAATTCCTCATACATCAAAGATTTCGCAAAATAAAAGAGGTTGTTGTGGCATTTCATGTCGTTTCCCTAACCCTCCAAAATGTTTACATTTGTCGCATGGCCGATAAAAGTTAAATGAATCCTTAAAAAGGGTAGGCCAATAAAAACCAACATCTAGAATTTTTCTAGATGTTCTCCTCGCACTGAAATGCCCACTACAAACCATTGAATGACAAGATGAAATTATAGCATCAAATTCTTCATTAGGCATGCATTTTCGGATTACCTAGTCACTGCACAGTCTCCATAGATGAGGGGCATCCCAGATGTAATGTCCAGCTTCACTGTTGAGCTTTCAAGCTTGTTACTAAGATATAAAAGGAGGATTTAGTCCAATTATGAGATAATTGATGATATGTGCATACCAAGGTTCTTCAAAAACTGCAACACATAAAACTGAATTAGGAAAAGGATCGTAAGTTAGTTCAGAAGAGTCCACGCCCTGTGTATCATTTGGTAGCTTGCTCAAATGGTCAGCTACGTGGTTTGCCACTCTAGTGCGATCCTTTATGTTAATATCAAATTCTTGGAGAAGTAATGCCCACCGTATCAATCTAGGCTTCGATTGTGGTTTCTTAAGGAGATATTGAACAGCTGCATGATCAGTAAAAATGATTACATTTGAGTTTAACAGATCTTTCTTAAAGTTTTCTAAAGTAAAAACTACTACAAATAGCTCTTTCTTAGTTGTTGTATAGTTGATCTGAGTTAGATCCAGTGTTTTTGAGGCATATGCGATAACTTTTGCTAGTTTCTCCTCCCGTTGACCCAACATAGCCCCTACAACACAATTTGAAGCATCACATGAGAGCTCAAAAGCTAAGTTCCAATTAGGAGCAACTAAAATGGGTGTTCGAAAGCTAAGTTCCAATTAGGAGCAACTAAAATGGGTGGGGAAATGAGTTTTAATTTCAATGTGTCAAAGGAATTTCTGTAAGAATCATTAAACTCAATCTTTTCATCTTTTTGTAAAAGCTTGGAAAGAGGTAATGCAATTTTGCTGAAATCTTTTATAAACCTCCTATAAAATCTTGCATGACCTAAGAATGATCTTATATCTTAAACACAGGCAGGATAAGGAAAAGAATATATAACTCAATTTTTGCTTTATCAACTTCAATCCCCTTGCTCGAAATTAAATGACCTAGCACTATGCCTTTATTGACTATGAAATGACATTTTTCAAAATTCAAAATCAAATTCTTTTCAATGCATCTCCTTAAAATTTTTACAAGACTAAAAGGACAAACATCAAAAGAATCACCATGAACTGTGAAATCATCCATAAGGACTTCCATGTATTCTTTTAAAAATTCACAGAAAACAGCTATCACACAATGCTGGAAAGTTCCTGGGGCATTACATAAACCAGAAGCCATCCTTCGATGTGCAAAGGTGCTAAAAGGACATGTAAAGGTAGTTTTATCTTAGTTCTCTAGTGCAATAGGTACTTGAAAGCACCCAGAGAAATCATCTAGAAAATAGTAATGTGATTTTCCCGCGAGCCTTTCAAGCATTTGTTCAATAAAAGGCAGGAGGAAGTGGTCTTTTCAAGTGGCATCATTTATCATCTATAATTTATATACACACGCCACGAATTCTACACTTAGTAGTAATAAGCTCATCCCTATCATTTTTTACCACTGTGATCCTACTCTTTTTTGGCACTACATGTATTGGACTAACCCACTCACTGTTAGAAATGGGACATATTATCCCGGCACTTAACAATTTTGTGATTTCTTTCTTAACCACGACTAAGATCAGTGGGTTTAGCCTCCTTTGAGGCTGCCTCATAGATTTGGAACCCTCATTCAATAAAATCCTATGTGTTCAAATAGCCAAGTAGATTCTAGGTATATCCACTAAGGTCTACCCTATATCCCTCTTATGTTCCCTCAAAACATTCAGGAGTCTCTCTTCCTCAGTGTGAGACAAGGTATTGGCAATTATGATAGGTAATCACTCACCAGACTCAAGAAAGGCATACTTTAAGGTAGTGGGCAAGGGTTTCAACTCAAGCACAAAAGGTTGTACAATAGAAGGAATTAATTTAGGATGTTTAAGAGAGAAAAGATCACTCCCTCTTTCCTCCGATATGGGATCCCTCTCCTGGTGTTTTGTTGTGGCAACTGCATGGGCCAACCCTTCCTGCTTCTTTTTAAATAAGCATTTGTGGTGAGGTACAATGCCTCTAGCTATTTCCTCGTCAAATTCAATCTTCGTGCTACCGGAATCACCTAAAATATTTAAAGAAAACCTTTCCTCAACATCAAGTGAATACAATTCAGAATTAAAGGAGTTCTCTTGCAATTCAAAATCATGGCAGACTTCATCAACAGTAATATTAAGCATGTTAACTCCAAGGAGTGAATAGTCTTTATGGCAGTGTTTGATATCCTCATACATGTTAAAGCTTACCTACTGCTCTCCTACCTCCATAGTGATTGTACCTTCTTTCATGCTAATCATGGTACCAGCAGTCCTTAAGAAGGGTTGACCAAAAATCAAAGAAGTATCCTACACAACATCAGAAGACATATTAAGCACATAAAAGTCAACAGGAAAAACTAAACCCTTAACCTAGACCAAAATATCCTCTATAATACCCACAAGATGCCTAATTAATCTATCAGCCAATTGGAGAACTACAGATGTAGACTTAAGATTTTTAGCTCCTAATGATTGATAAACAGACTTAGGCATAACACTAAGAGCTGCTCCTACATCTAACAAGGCTCCTCCTATGGTAACTTTACCTATAGTGCAAGGGATAGTTAAAGATCCAAGGTCTTGAAATTTCACAGGGATTTGAGGCTTGAATGAGGCTGACACATTCAAGCTTACTTGGACTCTCTCAATGGGCCTAAACTTCCTCTTATGGGTAAACAGGCCTTTAAGGTATTTCGCATAAGCAGGAACCCGTTTCACAAGATCAAGCAAAGGAATATTGACTTCTACTTTACCAAACAAATCAATGATTGTTGAAGTATGTAAATATAGTGCCCTAGAAAGCAAGTGTATTTACATGTAACTTTACTTCTTCAGTTACAGTTTTTTAATGAAAATATTTATTAATAATAAAGCAAAAGAGTTTGGTTTTATTTGTGTGAGCATTATATATCTGATCAAAAGGTACCAAGATTCTTTTGTAAATAATATACATACACATAGAGATGCATGGGAAACATGTATATGATAAGAATCTAAATTAATTGATTCACAGTTCAATATTCAAGTTGGTCGCTTGATTATAGTTTAGACTGTAGTGTTGCGATTTATCTCCATATAAGTAAAGGGTTTTACTTAAAGGGAATGATGAGTTTCATATCATGATAGTAGTAGACTATCGATAATAGCACTATTAAATGAATTTGTAATCAAGTATGTTTTTAAGAATAAAGTGGGCCATTACTTTAATCTTAAAACATACAACTTAAGCATTCGCTTATTGTGAGACATAATCTTGATGAGTGGTGAACTCATATATGTTTCATTATAATTCTTGATATGATCATAATGGATCTTTACAGAGTATTAATCCAGTTTCTACATGTTGGAATTGTTAATTGAAACATGTATCAAGGAACATTCACTCAAATAAAGAGTTTAGAGTGCTATCATCACTTTTAGATGTTTTAAGGAGATTTGGTGATTAAACTGGTGCCAGTAGTTTGATGGGCTAGCTACCCATCAAGTCTTGATACCAAGATGAGATCTTATGTATTAATAACCATATAATGTAAAACGGGAGATCTAGAAGGAAAAACCAACATAAGAGCAAAACGATAATTTTACCCTTTATTATGCGGATGGCTATAATGAGGTTCTAAATAGGGTTTTCAATTGTACATAAAATATGTATTCTCATAATATTTAATAATTCAAGAATTCAACTAATTGTCTTTAGTGGAATGACATTTAGTTAATAAGCTAGAATTAATTCCAATGAGATTGAATTAATTCTG
>JAOSBK010000205.1:41012187-41024837 GCA_027568895.1 Erythroxylum shatona | reverse complement strand
CATAATCCACGAGCTTTCTTGGTGCACTCCGTATGCGTATGGACCTGGGCCGAGTGGTTGCTTCCTCATTCTTATCAGTTTTACGCTAGATTCGGACTGTTCGATCCGGCCCAATTCGAAGCTCGAATATATAAAGTAAGATGACTTCAATTTCAAATTTTAAATTAAAAAATTAATTTAGAACAAACCTAATATGCTCCAAATGAAATTATTAAAAAAGTCAAGCAGTAAAAGTCTTGAACAGATAATTTATTTGTTAATTTTTCAATTTTTTAGTTTAATTTAATTTAATAATTTCTGTTGTTAAAAATTGATTATTTTATTAAACTAATCAAATTTTATAATTAAAATAAACTAATTAATTTCTATTTAATACATTGTTTTCAATTAAACTATAAATTAAAGAAAATTTCTTTCAATTATATTTCAAAATTTATAATTTTATTTAATTTTTGACTGACTTTATAATTGTAATTTAATTTTTAATCTAATTTTTAAAGTATTATAAGAAACTTTATTTCTGCCGTCAATACAACTAAACATATCAGAGCCGGAAGTTTGTTGAGCCTGAGCCCAGTAAGTTGTTATGGTCTAAAGTACAAAGACTCATTTGGAAGACCAGGTATGGCAAAATCGAGCCAGGCCCTGGTAAAAGTGAGCTTGAGCCTGATAACACATTCTTGAATATCCTCTTTAAATGTGTATTAAATGAATTAATAAAAATATATAAATAAGTAGTCAATAAATTGTAAAAATATTTTTTAATTAGCATTAGACTGTTATTAAATGATATATAGTACAAATTTAAAAATTAAATAATTTACAATGTAATTAAATAACAAGTTTCTTTTTACCCATTAAAATAATTAAAGTTTAATTGAAGATTGTTAGATAAAAATTAACTGACTTAGTGATTGCTTAGATAGACTTTTGGGAGGTCAATAAGCACTTTTATTCACCACAGAAGCCTTTTTTAAGAAAAATGAGTGTTTGACTGTAAAATAAAAAAGCACTTCTTTAATAAATATTACTTGTTTTGGCAGTTAAAATACAACTTTTTAAGAAACTCAAATTTAGAGCTTCTAAAAAAACCCTCTCAAATGACCTTTTCTAGTAGATTTTTTAGATCAATTAATGAGCCTATTTTTAGTCCCTTTTGCCTTTATGTTTTATACATAATTCCCACAATATCCACAAACTCTTCTTCACGTTTATTTTGAAATTTATATAATATTATTTACCTTTTTTATATGTTTTAATATTTATTTTTTATATTAATTTTACTTATGTTATAATCCATATACAAAATTTGGTTAGATATATTTTCATTTGTGCTTCATATGGTTTAAAATTATATAATAATTAATATATTGTGTTTTGCATATTGTTTAATATACTTTAAATAATATTTATATTCATAAATAATTTTTATTATAAAATAAAATATTGGTAAAATTAAAAGTATTTTTTATTTTATGTTACGAAACAATCTACTGTATGAAGCTCTTTTAAAAAAGTTCATTTTTAAATAACAACCAAACAGTCAACTGACTTCTTAGAAAAGTTTTTTTAAAAAAATTACAGAAAAAAAGCTCTATTAACAAAGCTTTAGTGGTATAAGCCCAACCAAACAAAGGCAAAATATCAAGGCTTTATGAATAACTTTAAGCCTCGAAAAGAGATATTGAAACACTGGCAATGAAAGATGAAGAATTTACTACTACTTATTGTGTCAAAGCAATAAAGAATTGAATCAGTTATTGTACCAAAGTTTAATTATATCATTTGCTCAATTAAAGTGTTGAAAGACATGGAAACACTTGCTCTGATAAATTGCAAAGCATCTTATTGGTCTGTGAACTAAAAATGAACTGGAATTCAACTATAAAGGGCAAGCATTAAAGGCTTCTATTAATACTCATGCTAACAATTATAAAAGAAGGGTTAAAAGTAGATGTACAGGTAGAGGAAGGGGAGATGGTAAAAATCAAGATGTCAATAGAGATCACAAGGCCAATAATGATTAACATCAATGCAAAGCCAACCGGTAAGATTTTAACAAATACAGAGTGCTTTTAAGTGTCACAAATTTGATCGTTATGAATCTTAATATTGTACGAGGTTGTCTAATAATAAAGAAAAGGAAGCGAGTTCAAAATTAATAAAAAAGAAGGAAGCATAAACATTGTTGATGGTTGTTCAAGATGGAAATAAACTTAAGTTAGATATTTGATATGTGGATACGAATTGTAGTAACCATATTAATGATAGTAAGTTTTATGATTCTTATCTAAATGAAGATTTTCATTTTACTATGATTTTTGGTAATTTTGCTACCATAAAAGTGATGGGAAAAGGTGATTTTAAAATAGGAATTGGGAATAGTTTTATGGAAACAATCTATAATATATTGTATGTTCCTGACTTTAAAGTGTTACTTAGTTACAAAAGAAAGTTACGTTATCACCATTAAGAAGGATGCTTGGAAAATTTATGATCCTGTTAGAAGTGATATGGCAGTTGTTCATTTGAGTTTAGATATTTTATTTTTTATAAATATTGAAAATATTCACTCTTGTTTGATGGTTGAAGTAAAAGAGCCCTTATAGTTGTGGCATTTTTGTTATGGTCAATTAAATTTTGGGGGTTGAAGACCTTCCAATGAAAGAATATGGTGACAGGTCTTCTTCAAAGTACTACTCCTTCCTAAGTATATGAAGAATGCATTGTTAGAAAACAACACTATTGAACTAAGAAAGGTTCCACTGGATATTTTGATTATAATCTTCCAAACACTTTTTAGGGAACATTTTGAGAAGTGTTTAAATCATAATTGTATTAAACAAATTAGTTTTGAGCATTTGAAATTGTAAAAATATGTTTTCAAGGTGATTAATTGACCAATAAAAGTTAAAGTTGTTAAATTTGATATGTACCATGAGCTTGTAACATTGGTTGAAATATTGGTCAACCAATGAGCCATATTAGTCAATCATTATGCCTAGTGATCTACTATTGTCCTAACTGCTAATAACTCTAGTGTTTCTGATGCATACTAGTTAACCAATATGCTATATTGGTTGACTAGTTCACCCCAAGTAGCCGTTGTAATAGCTAGTTCTTGGCTTCAATGGCTATAAAGGGTCACAAAATACTATAAATAGCTATTTTCTCATTAATTTTATAATCCATAAGCACTTGGGTGCATTTTATTTTTCAATTATTTGAGCATTATTGTTTCATATTTACATGAGTGAGCCTTTTTAAAATTATCAAGTGATAAAGTAAAGTGTTTTAAGTTATAAATGGGGCATTATATTATTATACTTAGGTGATGACTAAGTGAGGTTGAGATTCCTCTTCATTTTGGAAGAAGATTTTAAAGAGTTGCTCTTTGTCGAGAAAGATTATACAAAGATTATTCTTTGCCTTGAAAGAAGAATTATAGTAGAATTTCAAGAAGAGTCTTGGAAGTGGATGTAAGCAAGGTTGTTTACCAAACTATTATAAATTAGTTGCATTCTCCCTTCCCTATCCATTTTAAATTATTACTTAATGGTTTGATTGGTTTATATTAAGCAATCCATTTATTAATATATATATTGATTGTTGATAAATGAGATCATTATAAAAAAATCTCAAACTTTACTCAATTTTGTAATACTATCTTGAACTTTAATTGTGGCGTTAAATTACCCTAACTTTATGTTTGTTACAGAAATAGCTTGACATTAAGTTTTTTTATTAATGTAACCTTGTTAGATATTTTAATATGCCATGAGGTTGACACATGTATCTTTCTTTAACTCATTTTTTAATATTCAATTTCATTTTAAACACAAAATAAAACCTAATTCCCAAATTATTGATGACTTTTTGCTGTAATACTATAAATTTTAGTCATCTTTTACTTTCCCTTCAGCGATAAGGCTCACTTGCTAAAATATGATTATCCTCCTGCAATCTCGCTTCCACTATAGTCCTCTTTTTGCTACAATTGGGATTGTGAAACATTTTTTTAGGTGAGTTAATATAAACCTAGTTTATCTGTTTGAGAAATAACTGCTTTTCATTTTAGTGTTGTTGAATTGGTTTGTTTGATCTTCCATATATATTGTCATTCTTTTATTATATTTCAACTATCTCCAAATCTTGTCGTCAGTGGAAACAAGTTTTGAAAGTGAGTTCATCTTAAAGGAATGCACTGCTTTAACAGGTAATATGTTTGTTTGCTAACAGTATCTATGATATGAATGATGGATAAATATAATGATTTGGGGATCTTATTAAATGGCTATTTACGAAGAGATTTATAGTTCATTTAATTGTTCAGAGATTTTGTGTCAGATGTTCTTATTGTTGGATATTAAAATCATGAGATAAATTACAAGATTAATGAAGTAATTGTGGGAGTAACTAGGAATATGACAAATTAGAAGGTCCTTCACGTTGTAGATGGGGGTATAGAATTGTGGTTAGTTGGCACCTTTTCCAAAACTTATCCAAGAAAAAGGTGAAGGTAGTTGATGATGATTCCATTGTTACAAGGTACTATTATTAAAGTGCTAAATTTGCATAATAAATGGATATTAGGGAAGTTATTATTCAAAGGGACATTCATTTTCATAAAACAAGTTTGATTTCTATTGATGAAGAACATTTTGTGTTGCTTCATTCTTGTTATTTAGGGGAGCTTATATTTGTTTTCTCTTACGAATTTGATGATACTGTAGTAGGTCAACTAAGAGTTAAGATGATAGGGATTTCAACTGCTTTTCTAATAGATTACACATTATGATTAGGCAAATCATATTCATTTAGGCATTTGGGTGTATACTTTAATTTTATAGTGACTAAAAATTTCTTAGCCTCCATATTGATCTGTTTAGGATTTGATAGTTTTTCTCCACTTCTACCCTAACATTCTTCATTCTTCACAACAATCACCCCTTACCCACTTATCTTTGGGATGCTTTCTCTACCTATACGTATAATGTTAACTATTTTTCTCACTCTATATAAGTTAAAGAGCATGTTGGCATTGTGTTGAAATGGATAATAGTTTTTCTCTATTTCAAATTATGGTATTTTGGTATTTTAGAACTTATATAGTTTCTCTCTAAATAAGTTGGAGCAGCATTCTTGGCATCAACTGGGTGATGAGTCGAGTAAGTAGTTATCTTTGTTATTTAACATTCCTATTTCAATTTATTTTTCTTTTAATTTCACACCTTCAGGCCTTGTTTTATAAATATATTATGGGAATCCTAAGAAAGAGCATATTATGATTTTGGTTGACTTAGGTGCTTAAAGTTTTGATTTATTACACTTTAATAATTTTTGTTGGAAACTAATATTAAAATTTTTTGTGATGTAGATGTTGGTAAATTTTAACTTTTATTATGGTGGGGTATTGGAAAGAATGACAAAAACAAATATGTTGGAGGCAAGATCAAAAGGAAGAAGGATATTGGTGTTGATGAACTTAATATGTTAGTACTAAAAGGAGTTTCAGAAGATAAAAGAAATAGATTTGTATCTATGTTTTACAAATTTCTAGAAGAATCAATTATATGCTTGAAAGAGTTAAACTTAATCTGCGATAAGGACATGTTATCAACGCTTTAGCACATAGAAGAATTGGAGAGCAATAATGTTGAAATATACTATGAGCATGGTTATAATAATCGTACTACTAATGGTAAAGAAACTGATTATGATATCGACAATAAAGAGAGGTTATTCTAACTTCATATGGAAAAAGACGATGAAGATTGACTAAATCTAAAAATGATATAAGTGATGATGAAATTTATGTAACTGATACTGACAAATAAGTCATTGCAAGAGCTAAGTGGGTTAAATGTGATGATGTTATAGATGAGGTAGGAAGCAGTGGAAAATATAGTAATGAAGAGCAAAATTATTCAAAAAATTCAAAAAGAAAAGTATGGAGTTCACAGGGTTGGTGTAGTAAGTATAAGGATAGTGATGCTAAAATTTAGTTACCAATATGTAGTGATGATGGTGGGTATAAGGCTTCTAACATAAGCAAGAAATATATTGTTTTTAATTTAAAAGTGGGGTTAAAAGATTTTCAGTTTTAAGTTAGCATGAAGTTTAAGGATGAGGTTTGGTTTAAGGAGGCAATAAGAAATTATCTGACTACAAATGGGTATGATGTTTCAATGATGAGATTTGGTGTGAGAATGGAAGATGTTTATGATCCATATTGTCCCTTTAAGGGGTATGCTAGTTGGATTAGAAATGAAAAAACCTTTGTTATGAAGATATGAGAAATCAAGCATACTAGTAAGAAGTGGATACCAATTGAATTCTTACACAAGTTTAGAGGGAACCTAAATTAGCGAATTAATGAGATAATAGATAATCTTTAAAGGAAGTATGGAATACAAGTGACTAAATCTTAATGTTATAGGGCTAAATAGGAAGCTATTATGATACTACGAGGATCAATAGAAAGGAATTATGCAAATTTGTGGTCTTATGAACAAGAATTGTGGCAGGCTAATAAAGAAGGCCAATTCATTGTCCAAAAGGAACTTGATGAAATTTTCATATAGCTATTTTTAATAGGCTTTATGTGGTATTTAATGCATTAAAATATGGTTTCTTTGGTTGTTGTCTAAAAGCAATAACATTAAATGGATGCCTTTTAAGACATTTTTTAGAGGTGCTTTGTTAGACACAGTTAGGTGTGATGGATGTAGTCAGATGTACCAATATATTAGGTTGTGGTTGAGGGAGAGAATTAACAATTTTGGCATTGGTTTTTAAGTCTTCTCGGTAATGATCTAATCATTAGTGGGAATTTATAGACATTTGTAAGCAATCAACAAAAGGTTAACATTATCATATTCATATTGTTTATTAGTAAATTTGTTTTAAATTATTATACTTATATTATAATGTTTTGTTTGTTCTTTTTTTTTATTCAAGGTTTAGTAGATGCATTGAAGAATCTCTTCTTAGAAATAGAGCATAAAAAATATGCCTACCATATCTATGCCAACTAGTCTAAATTGTATAAAGGCCACAAATATAGGAGTTTATTTTGACAACCAGTTAATTGCACAACGGAAGTGGAATTTGATGAAAAAATGGAGTAGTTGAAGAATTTATCAAAAAAGGCTTACGATGAATTTAAAGCAAGGAATCCTAAGACTTTTATGAAAGCATTTATCAGTATAAGATTAAAGTGTGAAATTGTTCATAACAACATATTAAAGACATTTAATGGATTCATCTATGAAGTATGACCCAAACTAATTAAGCAAAGTTGAAGTACTTATAAGATGTCAACATTGTTTTGAAGTTGGACACAATAAAAAAGGATGCAAAAACAAGGACCAACTTTTGAAACCACTTGAAATCACTAATATAAGTATATATTTATTTATAATTGTGTTTGTGATAAATATTCTTTAAATTAATGGTCATTCGTTTCAAATTTTACATGTATAATGCAAAGAAAAAGAGGAAGACCATCAAAAATAATTTGGCACCTACATCTAACATTGACAGTGGTGCAAGAAGAAGATGTATACAATCAGTATTTGCAGGATCCCACATTACAACGTCTATTGGTGAGTGAATATTCACATATAATTTTTATTTTCCTTTAACTTTTTTAAATATCATAAACATTTGTATACACAGGTCGCCTAAGGATATGAAGTAATATTTGGAGACGTGAGTAGGAACACCTATTTTACGGTTTGTTACCAAATTACAAATTTTTAGCTAGTTAATGATTATTTATTGCTAATTAGTAATATTTTTTATTGTTGTTTATAGATGGATGGAAGTCAATTTCAAATGTTTAAACAAACTCAAGCTTCTCAAAATACAAATGTTCAAACAAGAACTATAACTTGGAGAACATTCAAAGTAAGGGCAAAAAATTCAACTCCAGCAAAATCTCAATTTGATGGTGGTTAATTAATAACAAACTAAACCATGCTTCAACTTTGTGTTGTGATTTGGATATGTATTTGAACTCTGTGTTGTGATATATATATGTATTTGAACCTTATGTTGTTTTTGGATATAAATAGGATGTTTTATTATTTTGGATATGGATATAGATGTTTGATTGTCTTAGATAAATGATCTTCAATTATCGCCTTTTTATTATTTGTTTGCTATAGTTTTAACTAAAGATCCTGAATAGACTTACTTCTTTATGTTAAGCGTTGCTAGTCTTAATTGAAAAACTTTCAATACTGTATACAGATTATATATTGTAATATAACTGATATCGATCCCACCAGGATTGAACATAGTCACCTAACAGCTTGAATTACACTTTGTTAAAGGTAACCAAAAGATTGAATTGATTGAAAATTAAAGTAAACTAACAAAACTTGATAACTGAATAAGCAAAAGATAACAATGAAATTGAAGTTATTCAATAATGGAAACTTAGGAATTATTTTATCCTTGTTTTATCTTCCCTTCACCTTGTGAATTCAACTATTCTTGATCTTAGATATTCAAATGTTTTAATTACCCTCTCTTGAGATCTAATCAGTTAATCCTAATTGAAATAGATAGAAGTTGAGTTGTAATTTCTCAATTTCTCAAAACTACTCCTAACTACTCAATTGGATTTGAAGCAATCATAAGGATAATTATCTCACAATTAAGATCTCTCTTCAATTGCTTATTAACTTGATATTTGTAAGTATATTAAGGTACCAACTCTTATTGCACAAATTAACATAAATAACTTGATTTCATCTCTCGATTTAACTCAATTATGAGCATAAACAAATATCACAAAGCTGTGATATATTAAATTCAACAAGGTAAAAGTTATATAAAATTATTCATGAATAACACCCTAATATAGATTTAGCTCCATAGCCATGTTCGAAACATAACTATTCAGATTTAACATACATGGTAATGGGACAAAATAAGATAAAATAATGAAATCAGCTTGAAGCCTTTATCTATAAAATATGGAAAGCTAGAGTTGACCTTGATGTTTCCACTTTTTGATCTTCTTTCTTATGATGTGCAACTATTTTTGTGTTTTTTCTCTTCCTTTTATGATGTCTTTGACAACTCAAATTGCTTCCCTTACCATGTAGCCTTCATAATATCCTTTTATAGCAAAAACTAGGTTTTCTAGGAGATATACAATCTCTTACATGGTCATGTAGGTGACTGTATATCTCAAAAACACCTTAATTGGTGACTTTATATGGTTGCAGAATCATACACGAGCAATATACACAATTGTGTATGTTCATATATCTTCGTAAGGGCAAAAATAATGTCTTTAAAGCTCCACATGTTTACAGTAATTTACACGATCACTATACACGATCGTGTATCTCCAAAGTTGCTTCAATTCTTCTATTCTATGCCATGATTTCACTCAAATTCTTCTCCTCTTAGTCTATAAAGGTGGTTATCACCTAGAAACACACTTGAAGCAAAATAAGTACAAAAAATACTATAAAACTCTTAAATAACAAGCAAAACTCTTAAAAAAACTCAAACTCAATATACCCCGGTGCACAAGACTCCCTACTTTGCAAAGGTTGGGGAAGGGTCATCAATGTATGCAGCCTTTGTTTTGTATTTTTTACAAAGAGACTATTTTTGTGACTCTAACCTGCAACCTTCTGGTCACAAATGAACAACTTTACCAGTTGAACTAAAGCTCACCCTCAAACAAAACTCTTAAATATAAGTATATAAATATAGTCAACTAATCATTTATCACTAAGTAAAATCCATTTTCTTTGTTACAGATATATAACTATTAAAACCTCCTTGGACAAGTTATTATTGAGATTATAGTGTGACATTTTGATTAAGTTGAAAGATACATTTTGGCAAATCATTTTTGAAAGGTATTGGAGGTCTTAAACTTGTTTCATTAATGAAATGGCCAATATTTTGTTTATAATGTCAAAATAGTTTGATCACTACAAAAATTTCCTAAGATTGCATTGCAGCATACAAAATATTTTGCTAAAAGTATCAAATAAATACCAAAAGATGAAATTATGTTTAAGTACTTAAAGCAATTCAATTGGCATAATTATACATGAAACTCCTGCCCTTTTGTTTTGCTCCTTAAGATACTATTGAACTGTAAGTTTTTTTAAAAACAACATCAGACGCCCAAGACATATAGTCACATGGAACCTATAAAATAAAAATAAAAACACCAATATCAAACTTATATCAAATTTTGAAATATTTATGAATTATAAATAAACTCATCTCTTGCGCGATAACATATCTTATGGATAAAAGTCTTACGCCAATGTACATAAGATGCCTGGAAAACTTTTTACAACCACCAAACCTCAACTCTTTTACCAAGATCATATAACTATAAGATACATAGATTTTGAATGATCACTATTTAGTTGTATAACATTAATGTCATATGGGATATGACTAAAATAATCATAATTCATTGATAAAGACATAAGGTCAATACTTATAGTTATTATTACAATGATAAAAATGTTGAACAATATTAGGTTTATCATTTAATATCTATAGCTCATCTTGTCATTACAATTGGAAAAATCAATATAGAGAATCTAAAAAATTACTTAGGATAACAATATCCATATTATATACTAAATATAATAAAAACAAAAATTACTAATCTTGTTTTATCGTTGAACATAATACCTTATCTTGACAAAATTGAGAGTATTTCCTTTTTGTTTCTACGAAATTGTTGAAACAACAATAAATAAGCTTCTTGAATCCACTAACTTCACACTCTTCCTATATCAAGTATATACTAGGTGTAGATGTAATAAAAACCACATAAATTTTATTTTCACCCTTTTTTTAATACACTTGATGGTTAAGTATGATTAACACATATTTATACAAGTGCTAAAATGGCTAATGGAAGGCTACAGATAAAATAATAGCTTACAATGAACAATGAATAAGTTTAGAAAATAAACCAATATCCAAATAACCAATACCGTAATTTTGTGTCATATAAAAAATATTGAAGCAATATTTTCTTGAAACTAGAATGTAGCACCCTATTCCCGCAAGACCCGAACCCGACCTCAATGGATGATATCTGAGTCCATGTCCCGCGAGGGTGACGTGCTAGAACACTCAATCAGTCAAAAACTTGATATAATTTTTTTTAAAAACAATGTACACTTTTGCGGAAATCAATAATCAACTTGGGCCCGTTTCAATCATAAACTTTTTCAATCACATATTTAATAATTGCACTCATAAATCAAATTCATTTACAACCCTTTCCATTTTGGAAAATTTATTACAAAATAAGTTTGATCAATAAACATACTACAGAAATCTCATAATACATCCTTTCATACAAAAATTAACAAAAATAAAGATGTAGACGCGAACTGATCCCGACCTCTATCTTTTCCATTGCATGCTGTAAATATACTCCCATTTGCCTAACAGGGTATTCTTCCGACCTGAAAAATATTTGTAAATTTTGGGTGAGTTTTGCGAACTCATTGAGTGACCGTCATCGATGGCTCGCCCAATCACGTAACACATAATTCTCATCATTACACATTTCACACTTCACATTCAATACAATTTAATCCCTCAATTATGCATATGCAGTACACATGAGACCCACTTTCTATTTGTTATTTTGTTGTGATTGAGTACCGAAACTGTCCCTTAAAAGGCTCATTGATAACTGTCCCATATAGAGCTCATTAAACGTTGAGCTTGAGGCTCTGAATCACTTTTGAGCTCGAGGCTCATTTTCACTCGTTGAACTTTAAGCTCTGATTGGTAGCTACTATGGTCACAACAACCATTATGTTTCATACATTCATGACATGGAATGCATCGATTACATTTGCATATTCCCATTCACTCACATTCACATATCATCGGACCTTAGTCCGGCATTCAACCTTAAAGCTGAGAATCACACTTTATTTCATATGCAATTGCATATTCAAAAACACACTTGTCATCGAACCGTGGTCCGGCATTTAACAATCATATTATGTACACTTATTTCATCTCATTCACATACAATGAGTACTTCTATATCCCAGTCAATATCACAATCATCGGACCTCCTGTCCGGAAACCAACACAAATCATTCACATTCATATAAGCATTCAGTAGTTAATTAATACAAAATTCAAATAACAAACAATAAAGTGAGACCATCTCAGTCTATTCACTGTACGCTTCAGATTAGTATTAGCTTCAATGATCTGGAAATATTTGAATGCAGACGTTTATCCTGCACATCAATATGCCAAGTATACAATGCACACACATTAATAATTGCACAATTATAAGTATGCATTTAAGCACAAGTGTGTATACAAAATATGTACAATGCATGTTCATGACAATCCCGGGTATCTTTTTAATTTTTACACTATATCCACATTCGTATTTTATCACTCAATTACTTGTCATTTCTATTGAAGCATTAATTGCTCTCACAATTAACAATTTCTCATTCACTTTAACTTGATACCCATTACTCCTCTCCTTTGAATCACAACTTCAATCATATGAATATCTTTATTCCTAAACAAACTCATACCTTTGGTACTTTGATATCAACAATTCATTCACTAATGTTATTCCAACATTACAAGATCACACA
>JAOSBK010000205.1:40998397-41010123 GCA_027568895.1 Erythroxylum shatona | reverse complement strand
GGCGAAGTGCATCAGGGGTTTTATGTGACAAGAAGATTCCTTTAAAACTTAAGGGGAAGTTTTATAAAACGGTGATTTGCCCAACCATGTTATATGGGGCGAAGTGTTGACCTACTAAATGTAGGCATATAAGACAGTTATTGGTAGCAGAAATGCGTATGCTTACGTGGATGTGTGGTTTTTCCAAGAAAGAAAAAGTTAGAAATTGGGTGGTGAGAGAGAGACTTCGGGTAGCCAGCTTTGCAGACAAGTTGAGAGAGACTAGGCTTAGGTGGTATGGGCATGTGCGGAGGAGGCCCTCCGATGCTCCGGTACGAAGCTGTGAAGGCATCGTACTTAGTGACTATAAGAGGAGGAGAGGGAGGCCATACAAGAATTAGCGGGAAGTGATCAAGGCGGATATGTCGGAGTTAGCCCTTAATAAGGTGATTGCTCAGAATAGAAAGATTTGGCGGGATCGGATAAGGGTAAAGGATTAACTGTTTCAGTTACCTAATCCCCTTACTTAGTGAGTGACAAAGAGGGATGGACTGTGTATACTACTAGATTCTCGCGGCTTCTATCCTCCTTCAGGTATTCCCCATCTTTTTTTCTTTCTTCATGTATTGTTTTGGTATACCACATCATTCTTATATTGTCTCATTTGCATGCGGGTCCACCGGAAACAACCTCTCTACTATGTAGAGGTAAGGCTGCGTACTATCGAACCTCCCCAGACCCTGTTTAATTGCGGGATTTCAGATTGGGTGATGATGATGATATAAAATAAATATTAGTTTATAAATAATAATTTTTAAATTATTTATTTTTAAAAAATATTTTATCAATACTTTATTAATAAATATTATAAAAACATTAAATAAATTTAAATAAAATAATTTATTTTTAAGC
The DNA here is from genome assembly GCA_027568895.1 of Erythroxylum shatona. NCBI lineage: Eukaryota > Viridiplantae > Streptophyta > Magnoliopsida > Malpighiales > Erythroxylaceae > Erythroxylum > Erythroxylum shatona. The sequence goes on along the minus strand of JAOSBK010000205.1, from coordinate 41,009,232 downwards.
TTTATTTAATTTATAATTATTATTAGTAATAAAAATATTTATTATTATTTTAAAATCAAAAATTAAAAATTTACAATAATTATAAAAGTTGAAATAAATAAAATAACTATTTCAAAAAACTTTGAGAAAAAGGGGGGGAAGGAGAGATAAGAGGGAGGGAGGAAAATTTAAAAAAATTTTGAAAATTTTACGAAAAAGTCTCTTATTGTTAAAATTTTTTGATATCGACCGATATTTAGCCGGTATTTTGAATACCAGCTGGTACTATTTAAAACGGGTCGGTACCAATATGTATTTAAACCCAGTACGACCCATTATTTATTTCATACCGATTTTGATCCGGTACGTACCGGTATTCATAATATTGTCTTCAACTATTTTTATTGTTTTCCCGTTAGTAGGATTCTGAATATTTTTGCTTGAAAGTTTCAATCGACAATCTTCAAGTTTATATTTTTCCTTATTTAGCGATTTCAATTTTTATTCGGTTTGTAGGGATATAATTAGAAATACAAGTCAAAATTGAGTTACATTCTATGAAATATTGTTGCATACCAAGCAGTATAATAATAATCCATCTAACTTTCTTATTAGAATTCTTATAAGTATCTAAACATGTGAATATCTTTACTTTCCATAGATTTATTTTTCAATAAATCATATTCTAAATTCACTTTACTTTTCCGCCAACCAAATGGGGCCAAAAGGGAGGGATAAAACTAAAATTAATTAATCAATTCTTAATTCTTATTAAAATGACCAAAAGACCCTTTAATGAATTATTAAATTTCCTAACCGCCATTTTAACACATGAGTCACTTAAAAGGGCTAATTTCTAACATGTACTTCTCAGGCTATTTAGCTAAAGAGAATGCCTGAGTGGTTGAAATTCAAACAGCCATACTTTTAATGACAACTCAATAGTCCCTCTTTAAGAATCCAATGTTATATTAACGAAGACTCTAATGTAATATAAACTAAACATTAACAGACATCAATTTAGGGGCAGGATTGTTAAGATAAATTTTATTTTTCTCCGTATCTTATCTTATTTGGTTAGCCATTTCTTAGTATTTCAATCTAATCTATCATATTTTTAAAAGTTAATTAAGGATTTCACTTGTATCTTTTTAGTTGTGATTTTTAGCTTTTTTAATTACTTTTAATTTTTTCTAAATAAAAACAAAAACTTGTTCAATTGCCAATGTCTAATAATTGCATATTAGATAAAACTTAAAGATAATTTTTTAAATAAATTATATTTTAATCTCTTATATAATATTTCTTGATAATTTCTAAAAATAGTATATTTTAGTAAAATTAATAACTTAATAATTAAATTTTATTTTTAATTATTAAAGAAAATTTTATTCAAATTTTATATTTTTGAAATATTTTAAATTAAAATTAAATTAATTATTTAATTTAAATTATTTATATCTAATTAATTATAAAATTGAATTAAAATATTAAAATATTCATAATTATTAATAATTAACATTAAATAATTATAATTCTTCTTAACAAATAATATTAAATAGTTAAATAATATATATATATATTTTGAAACGTTGTCTGATGCGCTCAGCGCATATTATTTATATCGAAATTTAAAACGTCATACAGAAAAGTGGGCGGACATACCCCCCATTCAAAACCAGACATAGAATTCGAGAAGCACTAAGCTGGATAAAGAAACTCCCTTTTGCCCCCATTTGTGTAGAAACGGATTGTCAAATAATTACACATTTCTTGACATCCACGCAACATTTTCCTTCTTACTTTTCGATGATTATTGAGGATTGTAAAGCTCTTATAAATAATATATATTGAGTTGTTAGTAAATCATATTATAAGAAAGAAACAAAAAAAATTCCTTTTTATGGTTTTCGTAAGTTAGAAAAATCAGAAGAAACTAAAATAAAAACTAAAAACTAAAAATTCAATTAAACAATTTTTTACAAATTTTAAAAATAAAAACAAAAACAAAAAATAAAAATAAAAACAATCAGAAGTTAAGTATTTGATTTATCATTTATGTTAAATCTTAGATTGTTCAACGACTTATGTTGACTATAAATTATCTACTGATGATGATATTATTTTATCTTATATCTTTGCCTATAGTAAGGCTTCAGCACGAAAGATCGTGCTTTCAGCGTATCTTCTTTTCAGATAATATCACATTTGTTACGTTTATTGTTCTGACCCTTATCATTAATTGAGCACCTACTGGCGTGCATTACTGAGAGATACGGATTCCTGAGCGTGGACTTCCTGAGATGTCGCACTCATCATCTCCACAAGTTTCGGGAACAGTACAGAACAGGAGCCTTTCGATAAAGGCAAAGGACAGGACCAGATCAAGATTAATGCTTGATCTTGTTTTACTAAATTATTCGACTTCATTTAATGAAAGTAAATCTATCTTGGATTTATCATTTATATTCATATCTTGAGCATACATATGATTTAAACATATCAGAAACCATTATTCTCATCTAATCATCTGACGTAAATGTTGCTTGCACGTGTTATACTTCAATCTGATTAAATTATTTAGGAATGTGATGTGAGATAGAGATAACGTAACCGTAAAACCGAATCATTTGTGCGGCGATCATAAGCTTCCGAGATCTCCGGCTGGGGAATTCGGCGCCGATTATTGTAATCCTACTTATCGTTAATGAGATTAAGTGATTGCTTATCGTTAACCAAATCATTTAATTCAACGGTAAAATTAAAAAGACAGCCCCGAATACGCTTAGGAGTGGGTCCCCGTCTAGAAGTATTGAAAGCTGCCATTGGCCTCGTGGCCAACTGCTCCGTGTCCACACTCTTCGCTGTCACGCCCTCTCTACTAAATTCACTTGTCTGTCACTTTGCAGCTAGTCCCTGATCGTGTCGGTACTGGGAGACTGACGATGACGGAGGCCGGAGATTGGGTGGTGGTGGGCCGGCCTGTGGAGAAGGACGTTTGGAGTCCGAGCGTCGCGGAGGACGGAGAGCCTTCTCGACCGTTGAAGGTCATTTTCAAAGCTCCGGCGAAGTACTGGACGGACGCGGTTCCGATTGGAAATGGCCGTCTCGGTGCTATGATTTGGGGCGGTGTTGCGTCGGAACTTATCCAGCTTAACGGTAACGAGAATGTGCAATGAGTACGGACTTCTTTTTTTTCCCCCTCCTTTTTCTCATGTTTAATGATTTTATTGGACAGAGGATACTCTGTGGACTGGTGTGCCTAGGGACTATACGAACCCAAATGGTCCAGAGACATTAGCAACGGTGAGGAAGCTTGTTTTTGACGGCAAGTACGCAGAAGCTACTAAAGAAGCTTACAAGCTGTCAGATAAGCCTCCAGATACCAACCAGCCACTCGGTGACCTAAAGCTTCAATTTGATGACTCCCATCTCAAGTATGATGAGGGAACATACCATCGAGAGCTCGACTTGGATACTGCAACTGCAAGAGTAAAATATTCTGTTGGTGATGTAGAGTACACAAGGGAACATTTTGCTTCACATCCTGGTCAAGTAATTGCAACAAAGATTTCTGGGAGCAAAACCGGGTCTGTGACTTTTACTCTGTCTCTGGACAGCTTAGTGGATCATCGCACATACACAAAAAGCCAAAACCAGATTATAATGGAAGGGAGTTGTCCTGGGAAAAGGAGGTCTCTTACCTCTGACCAAGCAAATTTAAGTGACGAGCCAAAGGGAATTCAATTTGCTGCAGTTGTTGATTTACAGATCAGTGAGGACTCAGGAGTTTTACACATTTTGGATAACGGGATGTTGAAGGTTGAGCATTCAGATTGGGCAGTCTTGCGTATAGTAGCTGCTTCTTCTTGTGATGGACCATTCACTAATCCCGCAGATTCCCCGAAGGAGCCTATCACAGATTCCTTATCTCAACTGAAGTCAATAAGTAATCTGACGTATGCTGATCTATACTTGCATCACTTGGATGATTATCAGAACCTTTTCCATCGTGTGTCAATTCGGCTATCAAAAAGTTCAAAGAGCAGCGTTTCATTTGAGGGAAATGGTGATGACACAGTTTCAACAGCAGACAGGGTGAAATCCTTTCAAACTGATGAAGATCCATCCTTAGTGGAGCTAATGTTCCAGTTTGGTCGATATTTGCTTATTTCTTCTTCAAGACCTGGAACCCAGGTGGCCAATCTGCAGGGTATATGGAGCAAGGGTCTCGAACCACATACAAAATGCATAATATTAACCACCAAAGCTTAATTATTGCATCACGTACGGAATCTCTTGAATGATTTTTCTTCCCTATTTTGGGGGAAAGGTTGTGGCTGTAAGTTGTATCTTTGCAAAAGTAAAACACGGTTTTTTCTTCTTTTTGTATAGAGTGAGTAGTTGAGGTTAACTTTTTGTGTTGCAAATTATCTATTGGAATCAAACTGGTTTAAGTCAGATTATTTTCAATATGGATGAAAGTTTTAATCTTCTTCATCTTGGAAAGCTTGCTTTAACATAAAAAATTAATCCTCAATTTAGAATTTGACACCCATTATAGCTTGACTAGATATTTAAGTTAGTTCAGTTTGGTGCTGTAAAAGCTAGCATTGGAAGGTATGCAAATTCCATATTATAGTCCCTGAAACCATCCATGTCTATCGCCACCAGAAGGCAAAGAGAGTTTATCTGTGAAACTTCCTTTCATTTTTTCTTCTCCCCAAAGAAATTAGAGTTCCTAAGCAAGCAACATCAGACAAAGTATCAGATCCATTTCTACATGCTATAAAACTACTGCAACATAATGTAAGCACTACTTGTTACAGAAGCAGTAAAGGTACATTAAGTGCGTAGTTCTTGTGCCATTTGGACCAACAGTTTCTGCTAACACGATGATAGCTATTTCTTTTGATTGTTCCAGTTGCGCGCAACACCTGAATATAAATTTACAAATGAACTACTGGCTTTCACATCCTTGTAATCTCAGTGAGTGCCAAGAGCCCTTGTTTGATTACTTGTCCACTCTGGCGGTCACCGGAAGTAAGACAGCAAAAGTATGTTCTTTTCTCTCTTTTTTTTTTCTTTTCAACTTTTTTCGTCACTGTTGAAGTTTGTATTATCTTTTCTATTAGCTGTCAGTCTTTATTTATTTTGTATAAATCTGCCTTCATATTGTTCATTGTGGGATTTCCTCCCAAATCAATCCTTTGAAAGATTTGATTTAAAATTTTATTGATTTGGAATTTTATTAGGATAAATTGCTGAAAATGATATGGTGATAAGTATTAAATATATTTATGTTTAACAATATGCAAATGTACGTAATTTTCTTGATGTCCCTTGTTTATGTGGAGAATCAGGCTCTTTTCATTTGTTGCTGCTCCAGTTTCATATACGCCTACACTAAACAATGAAATATGCAAGCGGACCATAGTAATCTAGTAAAGAGATGGTTTTAGTAGTAACTTAAAATAGGTAAGACCTAAACGTCTAAAATCAACATGGTTTCTGTGGTAAGCTACGCTCTTGGTAGTGTTTCCGATTAACAGGACAGATTCACCTGTTTTGAAGAGCTGAATTCGCTTTTAAAGGTTCAATTTGAAACCTTACTTCCTGAGGATTAATTTTGTCTGATTCTGTAATTCCACCTGTCCTCTTGTTCATCCCTTAACATTGCCTTCTCATGTTAAAGTTACTAATGCTTTGGCATTTGCTTACTGCATTATCTAAAATCAAAAGTCTAGGTAATGGTACCTTCCTTTCTTGACTTTTATTTACTGTTTTAAATCTTGCTTTTGCTCTTTCTCTGCATGGAGTAGGTGAACTATGAAGTAAATGGCTGGCTTGTACATCAAGTGACTGATTTGTGGGGAAAAACATCACCAGATGAAGGTGACCCTGTGTGGGCTGTGTGGCCGATGGGTGGAGCCTGGCTTTCTACACATTTGTGGGAGCATTATCTTTACACGTTGGATAAAGTAAGATGCCTATTCTTTAATAGCTATCTACTTTCTTCCTTTTGTGTGGCACAAAAGTCAATGATCTCTTAAGCAGAAGATGAAAAAGCAACCATAGAGGACAAATATGCTCTCCTGAGTAATTCTTATGCATAATACTTGAGAATGATATTTTCTTTTCTTTTATTTATGTGCGTAATCAATATGAGAACATTGAAGAAATGAGGGAAGTCTTTCTGCTGTTCTACACAGCAGCAGTGCTTGTCTTTTCTACTTCTGATTTTGCTCAACTTATTTAGGTAGTCAATATACTAACGGATGTTGCTGCATAGGATTTTCTGAAAAATAAGGCGTACCCTTTACTGGAAGGATGTGTTAAATTTCTTCTGGAGTGGTTGATTGATGGGAAAGGGCAATATTTGGAAACCAATCCATCAACCTCCCCAGAGCATGTGTTCATTGCTCCAGATGGGCAGCGTGCTAGTGTAAGCTATTCAACAACCATGGACATGTCAATCATAAGAGAAATATTCTCTTCAATTGTTTCTGCCGCTGAGGTAATGATATTCTTTTATCAGCATTTCAGTTAGTGTACAACAGTTTGTTTTCTACTATTAATTGGGTCAATGTGTTTGCTTTCTGGGAATTATTTTGAAAAAGATTTTGGGAAGAAGTGATGACGAGCTGATTCAAAAGATTCGCAAGACTCAACCTATGCTTCGACCGATAAAAATTGCTAGAGATGGTTCGGTGATGGAGTGGGTATTCCCTTTAAACTTGCATTCTCTTTCTTGAGAAACCTCAAGATTGGACTACATGCTGTTGATCTTTTTATGTTGTTCCTTTGGGATGATATACTTCTGTTACTTCTTGGCAGGCAGAGGATTTTCAGGACTCAGAACCGCGGCATCGACATATATCTCACCTCTTTGGTATTTATCCAGGTCATACTGTAACTGTTCGGAAGAATCCAGACATTTGTAAAGCTGCAGATAACACGCTTTACAAAAGAGGTGTTTCTTTTGAACTGGATGGATTAATCATAAAGCTTCTATATGTTACTGGACCATTCCATGCCAAATTTAAGAATATACTTGCATTATCTCAGCAAACTAACTGAAGAATTCTGGCATTGTACTACAAGTCTGAATGTTTTTAAATGCAAAATTGGGAGATATATGGAATGTAAATGGTTAATTTGATAAGGGATTGAACTGAAGATATTATACATCCTTCTAAGGTTGGTTACCTAAAATGCTGATAACCTGGAAGAGCTTTATTTACGAGTGTTTAACTGGATTCTTTGTTCCCTTGAAAATGTGCTGCAAAGGCTATTGTTACTAAGCATGTTAATCATGATATTGCTTGAGATCTCTCAACTGTCCACATCTTTATGATACAGGAGAGGATGGTCCTGGATGGTCAACTGTATGGAAAGCTTCTGTCTGGGCACGCCTTCATAACAGTGAACATGCATACCGGATGATCAAGCATTTATTTGTCCTTGTAGATCCAGCACATGAAGCCACCTTTGAAGGAGGCCTGTATAGCAACTTGTTCGGAGCACATCCCCCTTTCCAGATTGATGCCAACTTTGGGTAAGCGACATTTATATATTTGGCTGTCCATTAGATTTGAGCAATTCTGAATCTTTTGTCAATAACCCTTTGGCCACAGACAGAAAGGTATGTTCATGCCCATGGTAAACATACTGCCATATGCATATCCTCGTGTCCTTGCTCGGTTTTGAAAGAACGAGAAATTTTCTGCAAGTGTACTGTGATTCTTTCCTTTTTGTGATCCACTGAAACCTTATTTATATTGTTACGCCCATATTGATGTGTGGTATTTTATAACTGTTTCCTTTAAGCCACATGCTTTATGACATCAACCTTGCATTCTCAAAATTTTCTAGGTTAGACGAGTAATACTTTAGTTTGATACAATTGGTCAATCTACATTTTCCTGTAGATAATATCATAATAGCCATACCTGCAGGTGATATGTTGTAGAAGCATGACTACATGAGATATCTTCAAGATTGGTTATTCCTATTTGTGCATAAATGTGTCGTGAGAACCTAGATAAAGGGTTATTTCTGCAAATTTTTCTTCCAGATTTGCTTCAGCAATTGCTGAGATGATAGTTCAGAGCACTACCACGGATCTCTACTTTCTTCCTGCTCTACCTCGAGATAAGTGGGCAAATGGGTGTGTGAGAGGCTTGAAAGCTCGGGGAAAGGTGACAGTGAACATATGTTGGAAAGAAGGCGAACTTCATGAAGTTGGTATTTGGTCCAAGAACCAGAATTCAATTACACGTTTGCATTACAGAGGAACTACGGTGAATGCAAACCTATCAGCTGGTAGAGTTTACACATTCAACCGAAAGTTGAGATGCATAAAGACCTATAATCTCTCGTAGTGAGCTTTTTCTTGAACATTGAGATCACATTAGATTTTAGATTAGAGGATTTTATTCCCCACCTCTTCGGATGAGGTACCACAAATCTAGTAGAGTTTCTCTTTAAGTATTCTTTTTCCCATCAAATAACAGTCGTCCAGACCATTGTAACTTTTGAGGTGACAATTAGACTGAACGTGTTGGAATAACGTATGTTTGATGTAATAACCCCTTTCCTTCTGGGATTATTTAATTTAATATAATTAATCAAAATATACTTAATTATTATATAATAAATTAATTATAATATAATTAACCAAAATATGATTAATTATTTTTATTTTTTTCTTTTTTGACAATTATATATAATTCATTAAAATATATTAAAATTTGATGTAAAATAAAAATTTAGCAAAATTTTATTTTTTAATATTTTTTACAAACTAACCATTATAAATGATAATGATAATCATTCATTTTTTTTAACATGAATAAAAATATAAACTTTGGTATCAAAGCTATAAATATTATGCAATTTGATTGAAATCAAAGTTGTTCTTTAATGATTTAGAGAGAGAGATAAAATATTACGTTTCATTTCATCGAAAAATGAATTGTGATTTTCAAATTTGTTCTATAAGAAAATAAAGAAAGTTGAAATAAGATAAAAAATGACAAATGATGAATCTATTTTTTCTCAAATATTATATAAACTATTGTCAATTATATCCAAAGTTAATAGGGAAGAGCGAAAATGTTGTTCTTTTGGTCATTATTAACGTGTTCATGTGTATTTAGAAAAATATGTTACACACAATATTAAAGAAATAAATGAGTTCTATTATTGTGTTTTTGTAAAAATCACTATCTAAAGCATTTCTTTTGTGCATCATTAAACGTCTATATTTGAGTGAATGTGTTGGAGTATCATATGTTTGATCTAAAAACCCCTTTTTCATTTTGAAAATACTTTGTGGTCCGATGCATGATGTGATCATCACTTGTTAATTAGGATAAAAAGTTAATAAAGAATGATGCAACCTATTTTGTAAAATAGAGGGTAAGTTAAGAATTTTCAGATAAGTACAAATATGTTAATTTACTTTTAGATGAGGCATTCATCATTTTATTGAAACTTGAAATCAGTAACAATTATCATTTTTAAAATAAAAATTCACAAGGATTTATTTGTATATTTTGGGATTCTCATGTGTTATGAACTAATATTTATATATTATCGAACAAGCAAACACATTGGTGAATTATGGAGAAGCTATTTTCATGCCCCATTTGCTTATTTTTATTCATGGAGTAGTATTATGGTTTTAAGTAATGTGTGTTTTAAATTTTTTGAACACAATATTTGAAGTGTAACTGTAAGTAAATCCTATAACGGGATAACTTATTGTAAAATATTTGTAACAAAATGTAGTTGTTAACACCAGACAAATTGACTTATTTTAGTTTAGAGTGCAAGTTGGCATTGTGAAGAAAGAAGAAGAGTTTGAAAAAAGGAATAAGAATAAAGATCGTTCTTCTGAATCATTTTGATAATGCAACTATTTAGTGTATATTATATATTGGTATGTGAATATAAATTGAAATTAGTAACATGATCAACTATATATGAAAATACCATGATGGAGTACAAAGAATATCATACCTCAATACCATGTATATGTGAGAAAAATTCATTATTTATTACAGATAAGTAACACATATTCTTTAATATTAGTATAATATAATCAAGTACCAAAAATTATCATCCTTTAATATAAACTATCTTATGACATATATAAGATATACTATACCACATCTATATACTAGGGTCCATGCGTAAGTAAACGCCAAAACTTTAAAATAGAAATATTATGACTAAGTGTAAAGATTACTATGTCTCAGTATAAAATATACAAAGACATAATACATATAATACTAGCTCTATGCATAAAATACTATTACTCAATAAAAGCTTAGATTAATTAGAGTTTAAAATGGGAATAACATGAATGAATGCAAAGAATAACATGGATGAATATGAAATATAATGACACTATACAGATAATACCATGCCTATGTATAAAAAATACCATGCCTATTTTTATGTTTTATACGATGCCATGATAAGTGATTTGACTGCTCTAACATGCCACTTTTGTAGAGTATGTGCTCGAATGTTCTCTGAAACATCGGATATGTGCTCTATAAAAGTGGGATGTTACAATTGCAGTCTGAGTCTGTATGCCATGTTCATTATTCCTTTTTTGGGGAAAGATTACACTTATGAGTGATATTTATCTTAAATATTAAACTAGCGATAGTTTAATGATACGAAGTAACTTATGACACTTCTTTATTTAACAAATATAAGAAGGGCTAAACAATATTAAGATAACAACTCTGGTCGGGTCGGCTGTGCTGGGTCCGGACCCAATCATCACCCTCTCGTGGGCCGATCGGTCCATTCTTCAAAGGTCAGTCTCACACCTAATA
>JAOSBK010000205.1:40973682-40987123 GCA_027568895.1 Erythroxylum shatona | reverse complement strand
CACACTCTTGCCTTGAATAAATGTCTTTTCCTTAAAAAAAAGGTCTAGTGTTGTTTGATTGAGAAAATGAAGATTGAACTAGCTGCTTACTTTTTCACTTCGATCTTTATAAACTTGGTTAATAAGAAAGGCTGGGATTGATAGGAAGGAATGGAAAAGACGGCTGATGCACATGGATTTTCATTCAGCTAAAGGCGAAGGATTGGTGCACAATTGTAGGTTTCTTGTTTTATGTTCTCTGTATCTTAGGGTTTAGTAAATGTTAAACAAGAAAATTGACTAGAGCCTTACATAAAATCCAGACATAGCCTAAATTAGCTGTGATTGTTTTTCTGCTATGTTTGCCTGTCTATGTGCTGTTTAACAGTCCCTGATTCTTCCATTTTTTCTCATGTTAAGTGACAAATTGAAGAACGTTAATTGTTGTGAGATGTTATCTACTGCAATCAGAAAGCAATTTGTTGTATATTTCCATACAAATGGTTTTAGGGCATTTTGGCTTTTCACCTCCTGCTTCCTTACATTTATTATGCATGGTGCTATATTTTAATTGAACTATGTAGTACCTGTGCTTTATGTTGATGCTCAAATGCTTCATTCTGATGAAACAGGATGCATGAATATTCTTATCTTGGTTGGCAATGCCTAGATTTGTCTTGTAGGGAGTATGCTTCGTTGTTACTGCTTGAAATAATTCTAGAATCTATGTTGTAAATTTTTCATCCCTTTTCTTGATATTGTTTTTGACATTAAGCTCAATCATGCTGCCATTGAGGTGACCATACCTGTTGTGGTCAAAGTTCTCAGCAATCAAATTTTGGTTAAACTTCCTTCATCTCCATCTTTATCAAGTCTTTGCATGTGAATTTTACATTTTCATGTACATTATTATTGGGACTTAAAAAGTCCTTTTAGTGAAGAGTAGCATAGAGTTTAGGGCTTGTGCTGGGGACTATGAATTTAATCTAGGGCTTGTGCAGGGGAATATGAATTTAATCTCTAATTAAAGATTTGTTGACCATCTGGCTTTTCTATTCTGTTCTGTCCTCACCAAGTATTGTGCTTTTTTGTTTGATTGTTACAGGTACTTGAAGGGGTATGATATTAGCACTGTAAGTGCAAAAAAAAAAAAAATACTGAAGATTGAAGAAACTGGAAATTCCCTGTGGGAAGTTGGACATTTTGTGTAGGATTTTTGAATAAACCATTCATGTTCGAATTTATATTTTGAAGGTCAAACTGGAAATTGCCATTTTGTTACTAACAATTCCGGTTCCTGTGTTGCATGGAAGAATTTTCTATTAATTGTGAGCACATCTAGTTAGAAGTGTTTTTCATCTTTGTTTGTCTCACCCAAGCTTGCTTTGTATGCTTCTGCTCTGTACTTGTTGCATTATTATTTCCGCAAGAATCACACACCTTTGCTTTAAGATAAGTGTTTTGTAATGATTTTAAAACCGGACCAGAGTGACTGGTTCGACTCGAGCAAATACAAACCAACCTAATTTCTGGTTCAGTTTGAAGAAGATAAAGAGGGTGAAGAGATGGTGAGTGGAAGAGGCTTGGAGAGTAAGAGGTGGAGTCGTCGCACAGACTTAATTGAGTGAGCTTGCGATCAATAACAGTTTTGTGTTAGACAGATGTTTATTGAAATGAAATTTTATTATTTATTACTTATTAGTTTTTTCTCAAGTATTAATTAGGCAATTCACAAACTTACCACTTCACTATTTTGGTAATATTCTTCTTGCTTTGATTATTTATTAGCCTTAAGTATCTTTTCATATATTCTTGACATTTCAGTGAATCCAATGCATTTTTTCTTCTCTAAGTCTCTCACACAATTTAACTAATAAATTATAGTTTTCAAAATTTATGTTCCTTATTTATCTATTTATATTTTAATTAAAATTTTTGTTTTAAATTATTATTGTTAAAAACTAATTACTATTTCTATCGTTAAAAAAATACATAATTTGTTTAATCCCACTAATAATTTATATTTGTCAAATTTTTATATTCTTTATTTATCTCTTTATACTTTAATTGAAAATTTTTAATTGTTATTGTTAGAAACTAAATACTATTTTTAAACATACTTTAACTTTTATGAGTCTTCAAATAAATAATAATTTATGATTGAATGTGATGCAAATAAGACGAAAATTGGAGTAGTCCTCTTAGACAATAATATACCATTGGCTTATTTCATTGAAGATTTAGAAGGATCATTCATGTTCTTGTCTACCTTTAAAAAGGGCATGTTGACTATTGTTAAAGCAATCTAAAAATGATATCCTTATTTTCATGATAAATTATTATTATTCGTATCGATCGTAAAAGTCAAAAAGCATTTACTTGAGTAACGAATTATTACTCCAACACAAACTCGATAGCTTTCAAAGATCCTTGGATATGATTATAAAATTTAGTATAAGTGAGTCTTTAAAAACTAAGTTGTTAATCCTTATCTCATGTGGTTGAATTTTAATTCCTATCTATTTCAATGTCTTACGCATATTGGAGGTCAGTGTTAAAAGAGGAGGAGAAGCATGATTCTCTTTATGAGAATATTTCTCAAACACAATCTCTTAACAAACTATTACTGCGAGATGAAGTGTGGCTAAAAAATGATAAGATTTTCTTGAGTCCCACTTTAACTTTAATTCAACAAACAATTGTATGTTGCCATCATCACCTACTAGTGGACATTTTAGGTTATATAAAACACTAGCATGTATTAAGGTTAGTTTCTTATGACCTAATATGTGCTAAGTAATAAAGAAGTTTTTACAACAATGCGTTATCTATCAACAGTATAAAGCTAATTATATGAAACCAGTTGAGTTGCTTCAACCATTGCCAATCCCCACTTAAATGTTGACAGATATACCAATGGATTTTATTAAAAGACTACCACCATCAAATGGACATATTGTCATCATGGTAATCATAGATTGCTTAACAAAGTATTCTCACTTTGTAGCGTGAAAGCATACACTTACTATAATTACTATTGTTAAGGCATTTGTAGTTAATGTAGTTAATTTCCATGGAATCCTAACCTCTATTATCAATGACTGTGATAATGTGTTTATCAATTTATTTATCAGTTCCTTTTGGCAGGCATCGTTTCTGTTATAAGAAACTAAGCTTTGTATAAGTTCAAGCAACAACCTTTACTCTGTAAACAAAATGAGGTAGTGAATTTCACTTTGGAACAGTACTTAAGATGCTTTGTAAGTGACTAATAATTAAAATTGTTTGAATGGATTTTTTAGGATGAGTTTAGCTGTAATACATCAATATATTCCCTCATAAAAATGACACCCTTTAAAGCTACTTATGGTATTCCACCATCAAGTATACTGACTTATATTCTAGGCACCTACTGTGTCCAAGCAGTTGATGAGTACTTACAGGATTATGATTTGATTATATATTAGTTATGTCATAATTTCTCAATAGATTATAAAATAATGAAATGTCAACCTGATAAAAAATGCAGAGAAGTTTCCTTTATAGTAGGTGACTATGTTTATCTTAAGCTCCAATAATATCATTGGAGTTCTGTGCCATTTTGAGTCTTAATGAAGCCTGTTCCTCGATATTTTGGTCCTTATCATATTATTTAAAGGGTGGGTCTAGTGGCATATGAATTAGCTTTGCCCTTTATATCTCAAATTTATAACTCATTTTATATTAGTCTCTTATGGAAGCATTTGGGACCACCAACCCCTATATTTTTTGCTAAACTTTCACAAATCACAAATGATTTTATAATTCTTCCTCATATAAAGTTATGCTTTATTGAAGTCTTAATTAAATAAAAGGGATCCACATTCAAAGATGTTACCTGCATAAATAAGTGGCAATTTAAAAATTCATATCCATATTTTATCCTTGCAAACAAAGATTCTTAGAGGGAAAAAGATTGATGTGGGCCTCGATATGTAACGTAGGTGTTGGTCCTTAATAGCACCCAAGAGGAGAATTAGGTGTTTACAAAACTTTAATAAAAATTTTGACCAAAGAACTCAGTTTAAGAATAATCAATATATATAAGAATAAAGAAATTACTTAACATAATCCACTCAAATAATTAAATAATAATTTAAAGAGGATAGACAGAGAGAATAAACCGATTTATAGTGATTCAAAAGACAATCATTTTCTACATCCACTTTCAAAACTCTTTTTAGAATTTCACTATAATTTTTCTTTCAAAATAAAGAACAAACTTTATACAACCTTTTCTCGACAAAGAGGAACCCTCAACAATCTTCCTTCATAGTAAAGAGGGACTCTCAATGTCACTTGAAACATCCCCAAGTATAATAATATAATACCCCAACCAAAGTTTGTAACTTAAAATATCTTACTTTTTCACTTTGATAACTTTAAATAAACTTATTTGTATAAATATGAGACAATGATGCTCAGATGTTTAATAAACTTAGAGATAATATGTAAAAGAGACATAAATACTTCTTAAAGCTAAAACTAATGAAAATATGTATTTATAGCGTTTTAGTATCCTTACGAGTTGCTAGAGCCAAGAATTAACTATTACAACTGTTAGTTACAGAGCACTAGTTGGCTAGTCTATCATATTAGTCTACTAGTATTTATTAAAAGTACAAATTTACTAACTGTTGAGGCATTATTCGATTATTAGAGCATATTGGTCAACTAATATGATATATTAGTCGACCAATATATTAATCAATGTTACCACAAATTTTTGTTATAACAAATTTGACACCAATATATTAATTAGTGTTATCACAAATTTTTGGTACATCATATTTGATAACTTTAACCTATATAGGTATCCCACTAAACCATATAGGTCGACCAATCCCCTAAAAAAATGATCTTAGTAATTACAAATGCTCAAAAATCATTTTGTTTAATGTAATTGTGACTTAAACACTTCTCAAATGTTCTTTGAAGAGTGTTTGATAGATCTAAGGAGTTTTATATTTTTAAAAAATCCATTAAGAGACTTTTCTTTTAAAAACAAAAGCTTTAAGACCTCTTGATGAATAAAAAGACTCATGTCATGAAGTAATGAGAAATATTTAGGCATGGTGAACCTTTAAGATTATACACTACAAGAAAATGGGTGTTTAGAGACAGAAACGACGGAATGTGAAGGTTTTCCATCGACAAGCGAATTTGCAGACAAAAATTACCGACTACATGAGTCATCAGAGAAACGACCATCGGTAATCTTTATCGATGGAATAGAAACATTTCGTCGGTAATTTATCAATGAACATTTTTTTTGTCACTAAATATAACAACAAAATTTTTAAAGGACAAAGTATTGAAAATTCGTCGAAACATTTAATGACAATAATTTGTGTTCCGTCGGTAAATTTAGTGACAGATATTATATATACATTGGTAAATTTAGGGACGGTAAGTTTTTCTGTTGGTAAATTATTTACTGACAAAATGTTCCATGCTGAATTCATTGGTTAGATAGAATAGTGGATAATTATAGCTTCCTATGGCATTCTAATCAATGAAGAGCCATCGATATTATACCATTTGGTAATTACTTGTTGAGAATCTACCATTTATAATGCATGATATCTCAATTGAATCATTAATCAACGGTACATAAGTATTATATGATTTAGTGATTTGTTGTCCTTTTGCTGGGACTCTACCATCTGCAGTTATATAGGGATTTTAGGATCCACCTATAATGTGATAACATATAGCTCTTCTAGGTGTTAGGTACACATAATTAAAATAAGACTCTACAGAATTTCAAGTCAAGTTTTGTGTAATTATCACCATTCCCATATACATCATATCGAAATATTCATCTGTCTCATATTCATCAAATTTCTTAAATCATGAATATTTAAAATCCATTTCCCATATTTTACACTCATTTTTTTCTCAAATCAAGTTCAATATTTATACATATATATTACTCAACCACAAAACTTCCACATTCTTAACTTATTTTAAAAAACAACCTAATTAATTGATTTTATTCAAACTCATATAAGAAAGTTCATAAATAAGAAGCAACATAGAAATACAAATGGAATAGAAGAAACCTGAGATCACATTATGAAAACTTGAAAAACCTTAAAAGGAACTTGAGAAAGAGTGGGGAGAGATATGAACATCCCTATGCACTTTAGAAACTTTTAAAATTTATTTAGGGTCAATTTAAGAGAGGTACTTGCTTTAAAAACTTGATCCTACTTAAACTTATTTAAAAGGTCAAAGCAAGTAGGTGATTACTTTAACTCTTGGTTACTAAAACAACCATAACCTACCCTACATATCTTAGAGTCTCATGATTTATAACCCTAAGTAAGCTAAACACATAAAGCTAAAACTTTCATGATTTATACTTCTTAAAAATGTTACTATAACTATATGAAAAACACCAAAAAATAACCTTTACAACATAGTCCCAAAAATGAGCATAGAATTTTTAGGCTTATCAACTCCAAAACATACCCTAACTTGAACCAACACCAATTAAACATTCAAAATACAAAGACACCTAAACAATATATGAAACATTAAGAAACACTTAGCATATAACATGTAAAGAAGAATGACTGACTCTACAAATTAAGTATACAAAATCCAAAAATCTAAGATGTTTCAATTTTTGTGAACTATGAAATTCCCATAAAATTTTCACCATTCGACTAAAAATTACGAAGAGCCTAATATTTGGAATCAAATTTTTATTGACTTTTATTTAAAGCTTAAATCTTCTTATAGTTATAAAGGTTGGTAGGCAATAATATGGTTCATATCATAGATATATTTCCTTAACATCTCGACAAATATAAACATCATGAAAATATTAAGTGCATTAGTAAGACCAAATGAACCAAATGACATAGTTAATTAGTCATATAAATTCAATTTAGATTCATTGTTTCAAATTATATAAGTTTACATAGCATGCAACTAATACAGTATTTTTACTAACATAATTACCAATAATATCTACAAGAGCAAAATCCTTTCCTAAAATATGAAATCGATAATCCATAAATTCATTGGTGTGATTTTATCTGAATTTTGGTTATAAAAGATATACATAGATGGTGCAAGTAATTAAATTCATTTAACATCACACGATTACATAAGTGATTTTATCTTAATTTGGTTATAAAAGATAGACATAAATGGTGCAAGTAATTAAATTCACTTAACATCACACGATTACATAAGTGATTTTATCTTAATTTTGGTTATAAAAGATAGACATAGATGGTGCAAGTAATTAAATTCACTTAACATCACACGATTACATAAGTGCTTCCGAATCTACTATTATAAAAGATAGACATAAATGGTGCAAATGACATATAAATATGAACCTACTATAACAAATGATCTAGGATGTCATTCCTTGTACCAAAATTCTAACACACAACACATGTAAATCCTATAGTTGTCTTATTCATCAATAGGCAAACATACTTAACTTAAAGTGTTATCTGATCTCTATAATTCAACTCAATAACAATGTATAATAAGAGTATCTCACCTAAGGTAGAATTGTTATTATCTTAATATCAGTACGATTCAGGAAACACTTCAACTCATTACATAAAAAAATAGAAGTTAGACATATAAATAGGAAAGTGTAAAATAGTGAAACAAACAACTACAACCTATCTATATATGTATACAATACTTAATTCATTAACTTCATAAAATATTAAGTGCATTACTAAGACCAAATGACATAGTTAATTTGTCATATTAATCCAAATTAGATTCATTGGTTCAAATTATACAAGCAATTGTCCTAATTGTGGTAATTATACAAATTAAAAAGTAGCATTGTATTAATTATACAAGCACTCTCATAATTCATATGTAATCTATTTATACTTAAAATAGCCTAAAACATTCATTAGAAACAAAAACTAACCATTTAATGGCTAAAACAGTAGCATTGGTCAATTAATTGTATTATATACTTGTGGTACATGTTATTACAAGATCAATACAAGGAAATACAAAGGAATAAAGTGTATTGAACCTTGAATCATTCAAAAAATGCATAAAATTAAAATATATTATGAAATATTAACAAAGACATAAATACTAGTAAACTAAATATGCATTATAATATAAATAGGAAATAATTATGACTAATAGAAAGAGAAGAAGCCAACAATCTTACTTGCCATAGAAAAGTGATGTTCTTAATCTTAGGAAGCTTATTCCGTCACCTTAAAATTTTCCTACAGAAATAGATTCAATTATCAAAAACTAAGAACATCAATTTAAAATAGCAAAGTAACTTTTAGAGGGAAGAATAATAGTAACTCTAACCTTTTAGATAGACAAATGAAAAGATACACTTTCGAAAAGGGTGGCTTTTCTAAGTTAGAGACTAAATTATATGGATCAAGTTATAATTTGAAAGGTTTGTTAGATTAAATTAAATCGATTAAGATTGAATGCAAGTATTTGTATGCCTTTCTAGTTGATGAATAATGCAATTGAGCAAATGATGGATAACCTTGATTTCTCTAATATATTTGTTTCGTTTCCTTAAAATTGTCACCTATTTAAGTTAAGAGTGATTGAAATTGATTTACTTGAAGACGAGCAAAAGCATAAGCATGGGAATATTTAATGTGTATGAAAATAAACATATTTTTAAAATTATTTTGCTTCAATTTCATGTCAAATTACCTTATTTTACTTAGATTTATTTTCATATAATTATAATAACATAACTATAAGATGAAATTATTTAAGAATTAGAGGTTATTTTAAGCAAAAATATGAAGAAAATTATAATTCTTGAAGGAACATGGATTGGCATTTTTGTTCCTATCTATGCCCATGTGCCAACTTATGTCTTATATGGATTAAGTAAAATAAGAGATATGACCTAGAATAGGGGCTGAAGAGAGATTGTTGTGAAATTGAAGAAATTTTATTGTCTAATAGGTTCTGAGTCATAATTGTACTAAAAATCATATGCTAATTACTAGTAATATGATCCATAATATAGGGACATGATTATGGTAGAAATCATGCATTAATTTCAAAAGAAATAAGAAGATTCATGGCCTAGGGACACAGGCACGTCAAAGGCTTTATCTCTTCCATAAAAGACATAGATAGATCCATGATATAGGACATATGTCGAAGGGTATGAAAACATATATAAATGTCAACATCCTAATTTTTAGACAACTTTTAGAGACTATTGTTTGAAGGGAGTGATCAAACATATCAACATGGTTTTTAGAGACATACATAAAAACCAATAACATACTTTAACAAAAAGCTAAAAGAAGATTGTGATACAATGTGGTATCACTTCGCATCACTTCCTTTATATTTAAAAAGAACTTATAATAAAAATCATACACAATTATACAAAAAAATTGATTAAATAAATACATGATTATTAACAAATAGATATACTTTTATTCATCAAATATTTCTTCGAGTAAACTTTTAAAATGATGAATAACCACATCTATGCCTACATTATCTATGTATATCATAATATAACAAACAAAATATACAATCATATGGAGATAATTATTGAAGTCATAAAAGTATTTCAGTATATATCAACTCTTGACATACATTAACACTCTTCATATACATCAACAGTTCTTAATTTGTTGGATGAAATCAATTGTGATAAGAATTTATTATTCAACAAGTAGTACGAAAGGCAGACTTAGAAGCAATTGAAATCATTGAGATAATTAAGAAATCTCATGCAATTATTTACATAATCAAATATTGAAGTATATTCAACTTCAACCATAGTAATACATAAAAATGCTCATTAATTGTTTCACAAATATCACCTTCCATATAATTGTTCAATTACATTCTATTATATGAAATCTTTCCATATAATTGTGAATTTTCCATTTCAAATCTTATGTAACTCACTATAAGAAATTAGTGGTTTACCGACGGAAAAAAGTGTCGGTAAATGTGTATATCTGTTGGTAAAATAAATTACTGACGGAAATAAACGATAGACGAATTCGTCGTTAAAACGCCCGTAGTTAAAGTTACCGACGAACTATATTCCGTCGACATATCTACCGACATAAGAGTAACGAACACAACTGTTGGTAAATTTTACTAACGGGAGACTTTCCGCCGGTAACCCGTAGTTAATGTAATAGAAGTGTTATTATATTTACAGTCAAAATATAAAATACCATCACCGTCGTTAAATAATATGCAAATTTATCGACAGAACTAGGATTTCTGTCGGTAATAAGTAGTAAGAATTTTTTTAAAATTTTCGGTTTTATGATCTTGTGATAAATGCATAATTTTAAGAGTTATCAATTATATGTGCATAATAAATTAATTTGTATATATATATATAAGTTATTGAATTAGGAAAATTAATTAATGATATAAAGTTAATATTATTTAATTGATAATAAAAACATTACAGTGTACATAACTTATGTTTGTAATTAAAAACAAATGACTAGGACAAGCTAATGTCATGGTGATCACGGGTGCTCTGAGCTGCTAAGTCTCTTCTTTAACTGTTCCATCTCCTGTCTCAGCTGAGTCATCTTCTCCATCTCTTCTCTCATCTTAGCCATCTGCTTTATCTGCTCTCTCATCTTAGCCATCTGCTACATCTATTGATTCACGTTAGCCATCTGTTCCTCTTTTATATAAGCTCTCCGATCCATCAATGTTTACACTGTGGTCCGAAGCTCGGTGACTTCATTACTATGTGTTAGCCTAGCAGACGTTGTACTGAACATGGAAGATTGCGAATAACATGTGTTAGCATATGAATCTACCCTGAATATCCTTCCACGATGGTCCCTACCACCCATAGCATCAAGATACGTCTGAGTGTCATCTGCAGGTTGTTCCTCCTGAGACTGTCGCTGAATGGTTTGTTGTATTCGGTCATATTAGAAAGCAAGCAATGTTTACATTAGTAAGGGATTATTTTTAAGAAATTATAAAAATGCATTAATTTCACATACATTCAGTTCTCTACATCGGCTATTAATGAATGTCACACTGTCATGGTTCTTCGTGTGAGTGTGCAAAAATAGCTGAATAGGTGTAGGCCTGATACCCAATGACTTTTTCTACATGTATAACCTAAATTGTTAGATGTGAACTACAATTTATAAAAATTTTGGCAAAATTTTCTCTATTTTTATGATATTTTCCCCCTGTTGAACAAAGAAAATAACTCAGCACAATCATATATGGCACCGGACATTTATACCATTATCATTATCTATAATACAGTAAAGCAAAATATTTACAAAATAAGTGTCAAGTTGAGATACTTACAAGTCATTATGTACGCTTATGGTGGATTATTGATCCTCTCGTATGTACGGGAAGATTCTCTCCCCCCGGACTTCCACGTATGTTGGCGGAGTTACGCTCTGAGATGAACATTGCCTCAGGTGATGCCTAATACTCTTGCCGACGACTCCAAATTTCCTTCGAAATATAACGTGGTCGTGCACCAGCCTTATGTATCACACCAATGAAGTCGCGATAACGTGTACATGCTGGCGTTGAAACAAGAATCCCAGAAAAATTCTTTCTAAAATAAAAAGAAAAAATTAGACTACTATATATAATGTAATAATATTGATCTAATTAGTGTATATAAATCAATATAAAAAGAAAATAAATATATATTGTACCTTAAATTCCTGAAAGTAAAATTGCTTTGTAGTCTTAGATATTTTTTTTTTCACACATAACCCTCAGGATCAATCCTTTGCTTAAATGTGGAAGTCATATTTTTGAAACTCGGTCCAGACGAAACTAACCTAATATAAGAAGTAATTTGATACTGGCAAAAAACTAATAAACCTAAGACTTAATCAAAAGCAAATAGTGGTTAATGCGATTTCACTTACTGTTCATTGACAACTGTTACATACTTTCTTCCATCAGGTCCCACAACTTTAGGATGGCGGATCTCTCCTCCATCTGATAAAGAGGTATTGGATGATATATGAGTTGGAGTAGGGGATGGTGTAGCATGAGGAGCAGTAGGTGATGCGTCATCTGCAACTGTCGGCCTTGGAGGGGGAGCAGGTGAGTCAGTGCGAGCTGTAGACGAAGATGACCCATCTTTAGTTGCTCCGAACATGCCTCTAAACCTCGGTCGCATAACCTCATGCTACCTCTTTGGACCCATATTGTTTTCTGAAATTCAATGTTTATCGAATTATCTACAAATATAATAATTTGAATTCAATATTTTACACAATATATGAATAAGGAAATAAGGCAATAGAGTTGAAGGTTAACAAAATTTTAACAACAACAAATCAACTTTAACAATCGTATAATTATGCATTGTTTAACAAATAATGCATAATAACTAAAATATTATTTAACCATATCAACAAATCAACATTGTTTAACAAATAATGCATTGCTTAACCATACCAACATGAATGACAAAATAAATTGTAGAAACATATAGTGATATCTTTATTATTTGATTGCGCCATGTATTATTATCGGTCTTCATTAATAACTAAAATATTATTTTAATTATATTGATATTTTTAATGTTTATATTAAATCAATCTAAACATAAAGGATGATATCAAAGAAGGAATTGGAGACATACTTAAATAACCATTATAATTTGCAATCCTTGCTGACGTAATAATGGTTTAATATTAATCCTTATAAGCGGCCCTATAAGTTATTTCCTTGTAAATAGTAAGTCACCTTATAGTAAGTTTTTCTTGTACTAATTATATTGGTA
This sequence comes from Erythroxylum shatona, assembly GCA_027568895.1. Taxonomy (NCBI): domain Eukaryota; kingdom Viridiplantae; phylum Streptophyta; class Magnoliopsida; order Malpighiales; family Erythroxylaceae; genus Erythroxylum; species Erythroxylum shatona. The sequence goes on along the minus strand of JAOSBK010000205.1, from coordinate 40,974,336 downwards.
TTAGAACATGAAAGGAACATCAAATAGGTATACACATGTTACCTTACTTGCTAAACTTTATGGTTCATCTTAATAATATAATTTATTATTTATTATTTCAAAAAAATGCTTTTCTTGTATTAATTTTCATAATAAATAATAAATATATTTTATAATATAAGATATTTAAGGATTTATCACGTGTTAAATATAGGTGAAAACAACTTTAGATGTAGGATAAATCAAATTAAAAGCATATTAAAAGATATTTATTTATTTAATAATTACTACCTTAAAAGTAATACTATTAATTACATAATTGATAGCAAAATGATTATATTTTTGGTGTCATTTAAAATTCGTGTTAGGTCATAAATGCAAAAAGAAATAGTTTCATATGTATGCAGTAGTAAATGAAAATGAAGGAGAGGAAGAGGAATAAGAAGAAGGCTAAGAACAAGCCACTATTGCACTTCAAGCAATATTGGAAGTGTAACATTCCGTTACCGATGCGATGAGCATATTGGTCCGGGTAGAGCTGATAGTGCATATTTGTGATCGAGTGCTTTATGGCCTCTGAGTATAGAGAGATAGATCTTCTTGCACATGCATATACATAGTGACATGCATTCATGATTGTTCCGGCATTTGATTGTGATTGTGTTTTGAATTGAG
>JAOSBK010000205.1:40945082-40973582 GCA_027568895.1 Erythroxylum shatona | reverse complement strand
AAAATGGTATAGGTCAATACCCTAAATCTTTTCATAACAAAAATAACAAGGATATTCCATTTTTTAATACCAAATACTAGCAAACATTTCATCGAACATATGGTATGCAGAAAATTTTCATCCCTAACTAAACACAAATTGACAACATTTTCCCATTATTTACACGGCAAACCCTAAAACAATAACAATGAAACCCAATCAAGCCAACCCATTGTCAACAACTAAGTTCAAAAAGAAGAAAAAATGACATCCATGGATGATGGCCTTACCTTCACCAAAACCGCTGGAGAAGACAGCCTTACCTTTACCAACACTGCCAGAGAAGACAACCCCTAATGTCTGTCGGAGATGCAGCAGCTGGTCGGAGGGTAGAGGCAAGTCGACGTTGGGTTGCAGGAGCCACAGCCAAAGGAGGAAGAAGGAGAACGTGGGCGCCAGGTCGGGGAAGGGAGGGAGAAGGGTTGGTTTTTAAGCTTACGAAAACGACGTCATTTTGATTTAAATGACATCGTTTTGGTTATATGAAGGACACTTTTCAAGCTAGCCAAAATGATTTCGTTTTGGTTTAAACCAAAATGACGTCGTTTTGGTTATATGAAGGACGTTCTTCAAGTTATCCAAAACGACATCATTTTGATTATCTCAAATAACGTTTTTGAAGTTAACCGAAACGGTGTTATTTTGATAAGGTTAAATAACGTTCTCCATTTAACTAAAACGAAGTCATTTTGGCTAGCATTAACTTCAATTTAAGTTATCCAAAATAACGTCATTTTGGTTATCATTAAAGCATCCCTTATTATGTGAGACGACGTAGTTTACATCTCAACCATATGATGACGTCTTTATTAAAAACGACGTCAACGTTCTCCTATTGTAATAAAATGACATCGCTTTTTTTCCCAATCAAAAGCGACGTCGTTTTGCGACAACCAGTAACCTTCGGGAGGATGACATTTTTACCGACGTCATTACCAATGACCCATATTTCTGTCGTCAAAATCTTGTCTTTCCCACAACAATATTACCAATCAATATAACAAGTTCATATTTTTTCGTCGCTAACTAATCTCAATTATCGACAGAAGTATTTTCCATTGCTAATTTAGGCGCAAATTTTGCCGCTACTCTTTCCCTCCATATTTGGCGACGAATATTTTTTCTATCGCTAAATTACTCACCATCAGCGATGGAAATATACGTTCCGTCGCTAATGTCTAACGGTTTTGATTTCGTCACTAAATTTCTGTCTCCACTCCGCAGTTTTCTTGTAGTGACTACTCTAGGCATTTTCTTTAGATGTCAAGGCATTAACCAAGTCTCACTAACAGACATTTCATCGAACAATTCATAGGCAACATGAATTGATCTATAACTAATAACAAAATCACTACAATTTTCCCTTATTTACCAATAAAAACGCATTCAAATAATAAATAAACCAATGACATTAGGTAAAAATGCATAATACCCACAATCTATGAAAACCCACCCATCTACGTTCATATACCACAATCCATGAAAACCCACCCACGTTCATCACTAACAACGAATTTTTTGGAGACATCGGGAAACCCAAGGGCAAACTTACCTGAAAACGACGCACGATGGACCTAAACAAGAAAAAATTGATGTTGAATGCTGGGAGGAAGAGGGACCGAAAACTATGAAGTAGGGAAGAAAAGAGAAAATGAAAGACGGGAGGAAGAAGGGGAGTTTTAGGTGACTTATGAGGCTATTCAAAATAACGTCGTTTAGTTTTAAACCAAACAACGTCGTTTTAATTTTTGGAGAAATCGACATTTACTGACATAATTGTCATATTATGTCGTTTTAATTTTTGGAGAAACTGACATTTACTGACGGAATTGTCATTCCGTCGATAATTTAGATGCATAATTTTTTCGCCACCCATTGTCGCCTATTTTTACGACAAAATTTATTATTCTGTTGGGAAAAGCTCGAGAATAATTTCTCTCCAAGTTTACCGATTAAAATTTTGGCAGTCGCAAATTTTTTTTTTAACAAATTTACCAACAGAAAATCAATTTACGTCACTAATTTATTACATAATTTTTTCCGTCGGTAATTTTCCGTCGTTAATGTGTTATTTTCTTGTTGTGATAATTAATATTACAAAACATAAAATGACCTTGATGAACCTCAAACTTCTTTTATTCTTAGCTTAATTATCACTTTGTAAGTTGCAAACTTCATCTTCTCTTTTATAATCTTTGTAGAGTATTTTCTTGAGTTTATAACTACATCTTAGTCTTAAATTGATTATAATCTAAATAATAAACTCATTAGTAGTACTTATGTTTTGTTATTGTCAAAACATCCATTGAAACCTTTTTCGATTTAACAATAAACATTTATGATGTGAAAACATGGTTAATGATGATTTCATCCATTTTGGTATTTGTTATGTTGAATAAATATAGTTGACTGATTCAAAAGTTATTGCTATTTTATTGCAACACATTTATATTAGTGGGTCCTAGTTGTTGTTATGTTAGTGGATAGTGGTCAACAACAGTAGCTAGATAGTTTAGTAGAACATGGGATTGAGTCTCTGTTTTTTAGCTTTATTGTTATTCTTAAGGTTATTTAAGTGTTGTACTGAAGTCTGCCGCTTCAAGCTGGAATAGAAAAAATTCAGTTTCCTCCATATTCTTTCTTGTCTCTCAAATCTTGTATCTTCATTCTCCTCTACTAACAATAGTGGTATCAGAGCAAAACAAAAGTGCCCAGGTTTCGGTCCAAAATTGAGAGAAAACCATAGCAAGCAACGGAACTAGCTTAGTAACGCAGCCTTTAATTCCAATTTTCAAAGGTGAAAAATTACCTTTGGAGCCTTAAAATGAAGACGTTGTTCAAGTCACAAGAACTCTGGGACTTAGTGGAGAATGGGTATGAAGAGCCAACTTTAGCACCAACTGAACCCCAACCAACAATTATGAGAAAAATAGCAAAAAAAGGATGCAAAAGCCTTGCTACTCATTCAATCAGCGTTAGAGGATGATATATTTCCTAGAATTTCAGCAGCAACCACCTCCAAACAGGCATGGGAGATTTTAATGCAAGAATATTTGGGCGACAAGAAAGTAATTACGGTAAAATTACAAACTCTCCGTCGTGATTTTGAGACTCTAATTATGAAAGACAAAGAATCTGTCCAAGAATTCTTGTCTAGGGTGTCTAGGATTGTTAATCAAATGAAAACTTATGGTGAAAATAAGAGTAATGAAATTGTTGTGAGTAAGGTTTTGAGGAGTTTAACCACAAAATTTGATCATATTGTGGCTGCAATTGAAGAAACTAAGGACTTATCTGTGTATACTTTTGATGAAATGATGAGTTCTTTGTTAGCCCATGAAGCTAGAATTGTTAGGTCTCATGAGAAGTTTGAGAAAAAAGCTTTTCAAGTGAAGGGGGAGTTTTCCAAAGGAAAGGTTGAAAATCCAGTAGTAGCAGGCTATAGCAAAGATAGAGGATATCATGGGTGTGGGCGTGGTCGTGATGGTGGCAAAGGCAGAGGCAGAGGCCAAGTTGGTGAACCACGTCAGTACAAGAACTCAATCCAATGCAGATAATGCAACAAATGGGGGCACAAAGAAGCTGATTGTTGGAACAGACAAAAAGAAGAATAGAAGCAAGCAAATTTTATAAAAAAGGTTGAAGAGGAGAGCAAGCTATTCATGGCTCATTCACCAATTCAAGACGACATCAACAACATACATGTATGGTTTTTGGATAGTGGATGCTCCAACCACATGTCAGGAACCAAGGTATTGTTCAAGGAGCATGATGAGTCGCAGAAAAGTGAGGTTCAACTTGGAGATGATAAGAAAATGAAAATGGAAGGGAAAGGTACAGTTGCTATCAAAACTACACAAGGTGATGTTAAACTTCTCTATAATGTGCAGTTTGTCCCTAGTTTGGCTCACAACTTATTAAGTATTGGACAACTGATAACTAGTGGATATTTTGTTATGTTTAATGATGATTCATGTGTTATTCGTGATAAAAAAAATTTGGACAAACCATAACAATTGTTAATATGGCACAAAATAGGATGTTTCCCTTCAATGTCTCAAATGAAGTGAGTAGAGCCTTAGTTGTTAAGAGAAATATTAAGGAAAATTTATGGCACTTATGTTATGGGCATTTGAATGTGAGTGGTCCGAAACTTTTGAGTAAAAAAGAAATGGTTGTTGGCTTGCCAAAAATTAATAAACTTGATTTTTGTGAAGGATGTGTTTACGGGAAGCAGAGTAGGAGGTCATTTCCTGTTGGAAAATCATGGAGGGCTTTTAGTTGTCTTCAACTTGTGCATGTTAATTTGTGTGGTCCTATGAAAATGGAGTCACTTGGTGGAAGTCACTATTTTCTTCTATTTGCAGATGATTATAGCCGTATGAGTTAGGTTTATTTTTTGAAATTCAAATCTAAAACCTTTGAGAATTTCAAGAAATTTAAAGCACTAGTAGAGAAGCAAAGTGGGAAAAGCATAAAAGTACTTCGAACTGATCGTGGCGGTGAATTTTTATCTAATGATTTCACTAATTTTTGTGATGAGAATGGCATTCGCAGAGAACTTACAGCACCACACATGCCAGAACAAAATGGTGTTGCGGAACGAAAAAATCGAACGGTTATGGAAATGGCTAGAAGTTTATTAAAAGTGAAAGGGGTACCTGACCAATTTTGGGGAGAAGTAGTTGCAATTTCAGTATACTTCTTAAACATCTCACCAACAAAGGCAGTTCTTAATCAAACACCTTATGAAGCTTAGATGGGTAAGAAGCCTCGAGTAAGCCACTTAAGAGTTTTTGGTTGTATAACGTATGCTTTGATTAATTCTCGTTCTAAACTTGATAAAAAAATTGAGAAATGCATTTTCATTGGTTATAGTTCTCATTCCAAAACATATCGTCTATATAATCCTATAAGTGGCAAAGTGATAATTAGCAGGGATGTTGTGTTTAATGAAGAAGAGAATCTGAAGTGGAGTTTTGATAAAGAAGGCATATAAAAACCAGTTCTGGTAGATTTTGAAGTTGAACAACCAGCAAGCTCTACTCTTTCATCACTTGCAAGTTCAGCTCCTTCATCACTTGGTGATAATAGCAACACAAGTCCTATCAATTCAGATTCTTCATCTTCCAACCCCTCTAGCAGTAGTAGTGAAACACCACCAAGAAAAAATAGATCTCTTAGAGAAATCTATAAGATTTGTAACTTTGCTTTATTAGTTGCTGACCCAACATCTTTTGAAGAAGCTGCAGAACAACCTAAATGACAGATTACTATGTTAGAAGAGATGCATGCTATCAAAAGAAATTCAACATGGGAGTTAGTTGATGTTCCAGAAGGCAAAAATGTTGTAGGGCTCAAGTGGATTTTTCGAACAAAGTATAATGCTGACGGAAGCATCCAAAAGCACAAAGCTTGTCTTGTGACAAAGGATTACTCACAACAAGGTATAGATTTCAAAGAGACTTTTTCTCCTGTAGCTAGATTTGAAACTGTGAGAATTATTTTGGGATTAGCTGCTAAGTTGCAATTACCTGTGTATCAATTTGATGTAAAATCAACATTTTAAAATGATGATTTATAAGAGGAGGTTTATGTTTCACAACCTCCAGGCTTTGTTATTAATGGCAATAAGAACAAAGTTTACAGGTTAAGAAAAGCTCTCTACGGGCTAAAGCAAGCACCGCGAGCCTGGTGTAGCAAGATTGATTCACTTTTTTAGGATAGTGGATTCACTAGAAGTGAAAATGAGCCCACCTTGTATTTGAAGAAGCAAGGTGATGGAAATTTTTTGTTGGTTTGCGTTTACGTGGAGGACATGATCTATATGAGTTCCTCAAAGTCTTTAATTGATGATTTCAAGTCCTGTATGGTAAGAAATTTTGAGATGACAGATTTGGGCTTGTTACAATATTTTTTGGGACTTGAAGTCATGCAAAGTAATGATGGATTTTTTTGTGCCAAAAGAAATATGCTGCAGATCTTTTGAAGAGGTTTAACATGGCAAATTGTGACATGGCAGCCACACCAATGAACATCAATGAGAAGCTACAACATGAAGATGGGACTGAAAAAATTAATTCTACATTGTTCAAAAGTTTAGTTGGTGGTTTAAACTATCTGAACACACTAAGCCTGACATTGCTTTTTCTGTCAGTGTTGTGTCTAGATTTATGCATAATCCTACAAAGCAACACTTTGGAGCAGCAAAAAAGATTCTTCGTTATATTGCACAGACTGTGAATTTTGGCATATGGTATTGCAAAGTACCAAATTTAAGATTGATTAGTTTCACTGATAGTGACTAGGCAGGATGTTTAGATGATCGAAAAAGCACTTCTGGTAATGTTGTCAGTCTAGAGCAGTGACATGGACTTCGAAGAAATAAGAAACAGTAGCTCTGTCATCATCCGAAGCAGAGTATGAAGCAGCAACTTCAACAGCTCGACAAGCTTTATGGCTTAGAAAATTTCTTACTGATTTCAGCCTTGAGCAAAAGAAAGCGATAGAGATATTTTGTGATAATCAATCCACAAATGCAATGGCTAAAAATCTTGCTTTTTATGGAAGAATGAAGCATATCGATGTGCATGATCATTTCATTCGGAAGTTGATATCTGATGGCAAAATAATGCTAAAATTCTGCAGCACTAATGAGCAGACAACTGACATTTTTACAAAATCTCCGACACAGGCCAAGTTCCATTTTTACAGGCTACGATTAGGAGTATGTGATTTTAAATCAAGGGGTAGTGTTGAATAAATATAGTTAACTTATTCAAAAGTTATTGCTACTTTATTGCAACACATTTATATTAGTGGGTCCTAGTTATTATTATGTTAGTGGATAGTGGTCAATAACAGTAGTTAGATAATTCAACAGAACGTGGGATTAAATCTCTGTTTTTTAGCTTTATTGTTATTCTTAAAGTTATTTAAGTGTTATACTGAAGTCCGTCATTTTTAAGCTGGAATAGAAAATTTTCAATTTCCTCTCTGTTCTTTCTTGTCTCTCAAATCTTGTATTTTCGTTCTCCTGTACTAACATGTTATTCCTGTTGAGTAAGTCAATAAAAATTGGTCTTTAGTTGTGGTTGGATAGTTGCAATTCTCCTCCTATTTCTTAGTCTAATTAATTGTATCTCAACAGTGTAAGACTATTTAAATGGTCTGAATTGTTCTTAAAACCTTCCTTTTATTATCTCTCTTCTCTACCTAGTGTCATGTTCCAGATAAAAGGATATGCGATAGAATATGTGATTTGTGATTGGAGAGGACTGTTGGTGGACAAAAATAGTGGTCATTCTTGGGTATCCATCGGTGAGTGTAAGAACTTTTGTGACCTTAAGCACACGTATCGGTGTTGGTTGGTGATGTTTATTATTTGTCTTTTACACTAGCATGTCATTGGTGTGCACATCACGATGTCCATTAGGAGTGTCTACATAGTGGAGACCTTTGCCATTGTCATTTGGCTTATTGATTAAAACCTTTTTTAAAAATTCCGTTCCTATTGACATGATATGATCCAGTAGCAAAGGAAGGAGCATAGGAAGAATTCAATGTACCAGGTGATTGTAGGTTGTGCTATGAAGAGGGAAGCAATTGTATGTATCCAACAATACTGGCGTCATAGAATATGGTGTCTAATTCACATAGCTTTTATGTCATTTCATGGCTAACACACATGCTATGTCTACTTAACGACAAAATCCGATTCAGGACTAGAACGAGGGCCTGTTGCTATATCTGTTTACAGGACCTCATTGATAAAGCAAACTGATTAGTTCTAGACTGCCCAGGTTGTGTCTGACGCCAAGTGGTTGCCCTACTACGACTTAACAACCGACGAGCCCTTTGATACTGTTGGTAATAGGCAATACCAAGGAAGCAAAGCAAATGGCTGGTCTAGGTTTTAGCAGGACTGGCGATGAAAGTTTCTTGTGAATAATGCAATGCAATCTTTACAAAACGAACCAGACATCAGAACAGTTCAGGAACTAAACTATGAGCTGAGAAGACTTTTTTTACATAACGACAAAACCTGAAAATGGCCTTTTGCCTGAATGGAAAGAGACCCGACAGAACCAATTTGCGTCCTGTTGAGTCTTGACAGGGAAGATAATCGCAACAGCAAATTAAAAACAGCCAACTAGAACATTAACTTTGGAGATGCTTCATTGGTCAATTTAATTATGTGGCTTTCCTACTACAACTCCTTCCTTGTTCTCTTCTTCCAGAAGAGTTCAGGGATGGATTGATACGCATACGCTCGACCATAAATTATGGACAGGTGTGATACCACTTCTGCATCATCTAATTTATCACCAACAACACTGTCTTATCGCATCTCTATTGCTTCAGCACCGTTGATTCTTATTCCGATTTCAACTCTTGTAGCTTTATGTATGTTGGGTGTTCTTTGGTCACAATGCTACCTTAATATCAGGATAAAGTTTCAGATTTTCAGTAATACGATCATTATTTCTATATTAATATTTATTTATTATAATTTTTAAACTAATTTTATTATTTATAATAAAATCTCTGATGTTTTAAATTTTCATAAATAATTTTTTAAAATTTGAAATTTATGTATTTTATAAAATATAATTTATCAAAAAACTATTAAATAATATAAATTTAGTTAATAAAAACTCAAATTATTGACAAAAAATAAAACTAATTTCTATGATTTTTATATGTTACAAGAGTAAAAAAAACTTAAAATTAAACTTTTTTTCTGAATTTGAAAATAAAATTAAGAATTAATCAAACTTTTAAACTCAATTTTTAATTCAATTATATTTTTAATTTAAAAAAATAAGAAAAACCTCTTATGATTATTTTTTAAGTATATATTAATATAATTCTTAAATGTATATTGTAAATTATGTAATCTGATTACCATGAATTAACTACCGAAAAGTTGCTTTGATAAGGAAATGACTAAAAAAAATAATGGAGCGGCATCTCGTGTCATGCACATGCCCTCGTGTGTGGAACATGCATGTCCCATCAAACGATTAGAAAAAAAAAAGCAGTATGATCAAAGACACCCCGCATGGATACACACACTTGGAGCTGTTACAGAAAATGGTACCTTATGCATCAACTCAAATGACAATCCCTTAACAAGGAGCCCATCTTCTTCTCTGCCACTCAAATTCAGTGTTTGCGTTTCACTCGTTTTTACCATACTTTCTCACCAGACACAATCGGGTAGCTGCAGTCTGTTTCGTGACTTTTACCTATCGATCCTCGGTTTGTAGATAAACTTAATACTATTCTTTGATCAGTAGGAAACAGTACAGGATTAAGGGAAACAACGTATTGGAGAAGGGATAGAATCAATCAGCTGTCTCAGGTCTCATATCTATGTCATCGATCCTGTCAGCTATCCCATCTATCTCATTGGTCCTACGCAATACTGAAACAAGATTCTTAACTTCATCAAATAAAAGACGGACATGTTGTTTGTTTACGTGGAGATAAGAAGCAAGCTTACGCAGGCAACAGGCAGGGTGTCCTAACCTTTCGAATTGTCAACCTCGAATTACTTTAATTACTCCAAAGTTGGAACTTGATTTCCTTTCGGAAAGAAAAGTTAACCGAGAAAGGAACTTAAGTGGAGATGACGTAAGTATTGTCCCCTGGAACACTAAGCATCGTTGTGGGGTTACTCAAATGAAATGAGATAAAGTTGAAAACGTCTATTCTCAATTGCTTGCCAATTTATTCCATTCTCATCTTGAGCTAAGCTATCAAAAGAGTAAGCCTTAGTCATCCTACAATCCATTCAGCTCAACTCCAAAGATATTGGTGGAGAGATGCTCTTTGAAGAAGCAGCAGCAACAAACAAATATGAACAGGAATTACTCATTAGCAACACCAAAGGAGTTGAACAAAGTTGTGAAGAAGAGTGGTTGAACCTCAGCCTAGGTGCTACAGATCCTCTCTCAACCGCTGGAGATTATGATCCACAGCCAAGACTTACTAACAGACTTTTCTCGTGCAACTTCTGCAGAAGAAAGTTTTATAGTTCACAGGCACTTGGGGGTCATCAGAATGCCCACAAGAGAGAGAGAGGTGTAGCCAGAAGATATCAGAAGAGTTTGATGCCTCTGCCCATCAACTCTTTTGTGGGGAGATCACTTGGTGTAAGGCCTCATGCACTTGTGCACAAGCCAAGCAGAGATGGAGTTGCTTCAGCACCAAGGTTTAATGAATCGAATTCAGGGTCTGTAGTTGCATGGGCACCTTTTCTTGCTGAAGACACAATGAATTCGATTTGGCCGGGAAGTTTTCGTTTGGATTCACAGAAGTCACAGTCATCATCGGACTCACTCAAGCTAGACTTAAACCTCCGACTCTGAACGATCCTTTTGCTCCATAGATCAATGATTTCTTCCATGTCTACTTTCTCCTGGAAATATTGTTGACTGGTTCATCCATCAAACATACAACTAACATTGTTCGCAGGAAATCCACCTGAAAGTTTATATCAGAAATAGCTGGTTCTGCATCCATGGATCAATTAGGAAAAACGTGAAAAGGTGTTTCACTCTGCATATCAAAGCTCAGAGTCCCTTTAACGTGTCACTCCGACACTGTCAATCCGGCTTTTTATAGAAATAACTAGCAGTTCTATGGCGTTTACTGATCCTACTTAGTAAGTTTTCCTCCAAGTTCCAGTTCTATTTAACGGGATAATTTGCTTTCCCTTTTGTGACATGAAATTCCAAGAAGTTGCTGAGTAGGCAGAAGCAGGTATGGCCAACCAGTTTGAGCATCTTCTGAGTTCAATACCCTGATGCAGATGTCTAAAATGGGAAGCTCAGTGGCATTCGTCAGCCTTTTCTTATGATCATTCACTTCTTGCCTTTAATTGATACTTTGGATTGTAATCTACCATGATTAACCTAAGCAGTTTCGTTCATAAATTCGAGACCCCACACTTAGCTCATCAATTTAACAGGTTTTCTCTTCCAAACTCTTATATTCCTTTCCTAGTCATAAATCTGTTTTGCCATCATGCACTAATTCTTATCAAAGGCATAAGAAGAAGAGGTGCAACTTAAATTTAAAATATTGTTCACAGTAAAATTCCATTGCCCCCCAAAATTAAAGCAATAAAAAGTACATGAAACACATGATAAAGCTTGCTAATGAATTTGCTGATGGAAAACAAGTATCCATGAGCATAAACTTCCCAAGAGACAGAATTCCTCGTATAAAATACATGTAGATCAAATCTTTCACCATGAAGCTATTTACAGCCTACAAAGCTATCATGGACCTTAAGCTTTTGGGTCTTATGCTTGACGACAGGGAGCCTCTCGCTAATGATGCTTGGATCACTATATGCAGCAGAATCAGAGGGATACCCTTTCTGCACCACAAAAGTAGATACATCAGTCCCGATGAAAGGAAAAAAATTTTATTGTGTCGTACAGCAAATGAAAGTACAGTTAAATAGACAACCAAATAGCAAATCCTGAACAATGCAAAGGGCGACACTACTAGCAGCAATGCGTGCCTGATGACTAAAGTTTCTCCAATGTACTGCAGCAATAACATTCTTCAAAATCTAAAGGGATACCAAAGATATTGCTCTCTTTTTTCAACTATTTCCATCTGGACTACTTTTGAGGCTCCACATGTATTATTCAGTTACGAATAACTAATAGAGCCAATACTTTTGTAAAAGCAACTAGATGATCAAATCATGACAAAAATGAGAAATGAGATGAGAGAAGTTTGACTCCTCAAACCCAGACAAAAAAAACCAAGAAATCCTAAGCAGAGTAGCAACAAGGAGAAGGTAACAATTTCAATATCCATGCGTAGTCTCTGATTCATGCAACAAGCAAGTGAAGCACTTGTCCACATATGTGGAAGGGAAGAGGTGGAGGTGGGTGCAAAAGATAGAAATGTTACAGCAGAAAGATCCTGAAAGGTGGCCTCTCTCCAGCATATTTCTCGAAGAATGACAGGACCTGCAGTGTCAGCAAAACTGCAATGCATGCGTGTATCCCTTAATCTCATAAGGACTCCATCAACTCTAAGCTGTAAAAAAATGACCAGAAGATGGAAAGAAATTAAGGACCAAAGCAACATGAGGAAAAAAATTGCTGGTATCTTGAGAATCACACTTTAGGATATAATTAAATTTAATGATAAACCCATCCAACATGACTAGATAAGCAAGAAATTTATAAATTTTCACCATTTCAAGATTCTAGCAATTGGTGATGAAACAAAGCCGACAATGTCTAGTTACTCACCCAAAATCGCAAAAGAAGAAACCAACAACTTGGCATGACTCTCTACAAAATAGAACGCCAATTGGTTTAGTTCCCAAACATGATACCGGAGTCATGCTAACGAAAATGTGTTAACGTAACATACCACTTTTGCAGTTAAAAGTGAGACTCCATTATCAGCTAGCTCATCTTCATATAAGATAACCTATAAAGCCAAGAAGACCAAAGTTGGCATTCAGGTACAATTATGACCAGAATAGATTTCATGATGATATGCTTCCAATGTGATAAATAATGTCCACCTCATCATAGAAAAGAATAGGCTCCTTGGATGACAATGCAACCATGTCAATCTGCTGCTCACAATCCTCCCAACTGGGGCAGTTACTTGTCAAGTTTTCCTCACATTTATTCTGATCACAGGATCAAGGTTGATAGATCATTTTTTAGAATAAAAAAAGGGAAAAGTTAATGCATCATTCACTACCTTGCCTATTTATAATGGGAGTTTATGCTACAAGAAGTAGGTTCATCACAAGAAAAGATTCAGTCATGAAGTTTCCTTTTGCTTAGAAGCAAGCGCTCTTCAGCAGGAAAATTGAAACATCATGAAAGAAAAAGAATCATTACACGTGGAATCCACCTCAAAACATAGAAGCATGAAGATCATAACCAAATAAAAATAAAAGCTAAATAGTGAAAGAATTAGGAAAAGGAGGAAGGAAAAATGATGCCATGTCATGAAAAACAGAAAGAAATGGAAAAGGAAACAACAAAGTACAAGAAATTGATTTTCGTCAGAATTTCAAGAAACTACAATTTAGGTCCAAGGATAAGTTTCCTAGTGAATTAAGAGTGAGTTGAGAACAAATCCTCATCTACAACAATTTTGAACTGGTGTCATAAATCCAATACCAAGCATTCTAGGTCTTCAAGAGCCTACATCAACGACAACAATGCATATGGTAAAACAGAAAACTGTTAATTAAATAACTGTCAAAAAGTAAAACGAACCTTTTCTGCATCTACATCAATTGTCTCACTTCCACAATATGGTGTTGTGAATGTGTAATCATAATCTAGTATCACCTGCTGAAAAGGTTTGCTGGAAATTTGCAGCAAGAGCCATGTGAACAAACGGAAATTTCTTTTAATTGTGCAAGGTACTACATCAATTTAAACAACATGATTGTGAAGTCAATTCAACAAAATAAGTTCCATTATCTCATGGGGAACAACAGCTATCTAAGTAACTATGAAACAGGTTAATGCAGAAGAATTCGTCAAGGTCTGTTCAGGGGCGGTGTGAACAGCGTCAAAGAGGATTATGTCATTTCATTAAAAAACAATAACGGGATGCCAAAAGGAAACCTTCAACAAGGAATCCACCAGGAAATGGCAATTCCAGATTGTTCAACAATATTTAAAGAATAAAAATATTGTTTTAATCCAAAATATTAGAATGCAAAATTCCATTGAAAGTAAGAGACCAACAGTTCTCAGTATTTCTTTTCAGCAATTGCAATTGTAAAAGACCTTGCAGGCAGATATAGGAAAAACTGCAAAAATAAGAACTTAAGTAGCTAGCAAAGTGGAATGAAGTGTCATGGGTCCTTTCCACCTTCATACTAATGCATGATACCTCTGCTTGAACATCAATTCACATGTCCAAAATAGTATGACCTAATAAACACTGTCTCCAAAATATCTTGCAGCATTAAGTTACGACAAATATTTGAGCATGGCCCAGATAAATCATAAATCTGTGTCCAGAGTTAGAAAGAGGCTAAAAACCTTCTGAATTTCCATTTTGCAGCAGCTGGAACCTCAACCGGAGGCAATGCTTCCTTCTTCCAACCGGTGAGCGCATCAAAAGCATTAAAATGGATCTTTGTGCCACTTTTCGTATGCTCAAGAACTAAACAACTGTCTCCAAAAACCATTTCTGGTAAATGAGATGTTTGAAGCTTTTCCTCCCATCTGCAAACAAATCAACCTCAATAAATTCCTATAAGAAGAACTCTATCATTGAATAATCCACACTCCCGAGCCAATCCTATATGCAACACATCAAAAAACACACGAAGAACATTTCTTGGCCCGTCACAAACAATATCACCTACTTCAATAAACGAAACAACCACTTTGACAACAATTCCACCATTAAAAAAATCAATTATGAAACAAATTGAGCATCCAACTAGCAAATTAACACTAGAGAGAGCTCTATAAGAGAAAGAGGATAGAGAAAGAAAGAGAGAGAGTGTGTACTGTTGAAGAGAGGAGGAGTTGAGAATGGAAAGGTTGGAGGAGAAGATCTCCCAGCCATGGATGCGAAGTCCTCTGCGGCCGTCAGTCAACAGCTCGGCGTCAGCGGCTTTTAGTTCCTTCTCATCTATTTCCAGTTCCATCGCCGCCGTCTGATTGTCACTCCTCCGAAGACTTAGGCGCCGTTTGGTTGGGTTTTGTATTTGGGCTTTTGGTTTATTTTCACTTTTTATTTTCTTTTTCTTGCAACATTTATTTATTTGAAAAGGAATCTGACAGAACATTACACTTTGCTTTGTTTGAGTCTCCGTGTGGTATGCACACGGGCAGATGGTCTATGTTCTAGTTTCTTTGTACTCGAGCAGAAGCTTAAATATTAATGAATGGATGGATGGTATTTCGATCTTGTGAATGGAAAATTTGATATAAAAATTATATAAAGATTAAGATCTTCTGTAATTATTTATATGAATTACGAGCATATATTTTTCTAATATATTAAGAGAGCTCGTGTTTTGATGAAATTATATAAAAGTTTAGACTCGGTAACCAATTTTCTTAATTGTCCCGAGAAGATCAAAGCTCGTTTGGACGTCGAAAATCGCTTTAGAAGTCGGAATGGACTTGAAATTAAATATTTCACATTTTATTCATTTTTATCCTTTCATATATGATCATGAGTACGTGATAGAGTCTATTCTACATATTATACGACACAAAGTGGTACATAAAAATAGGAACAAAAGAATTGACCTCGTTGTACACATTCCTCAATTGAATCCAACGACTAAAGAATCAAACAAAAATCTTAACTTGTCAAATTTTTTGTTTTCAAATTTTTAGTTCGTTTTATTTTAATAATTTTATTAATTAATCGGTTAATTTTTATTAATTAAATTTTTTTATAAAAATAATAAATCAATTAATTTTTATTTAATAATGTATTTTTTCAATTAAACTTTAAATTTTTTAATAATAAGAGCAATCTCTTTCAATCATATTTTAAATTCTTTAATTTATTCAATCTTTAGCTCATTTTATAACAGCTTAATTTCAATTAAAACTTCTAGAGCCTCAATTGTAATTTTTCAAAAAAGGTCCTCACCCCATCACAACTTGTAATAAATAAAATTGCAAAAAAAAAATTATATAGCCAACAAAAGTGATAAGTTCTATAATAGCTTAAATCATCAAGAGATTACAATATAATTATTCTCATATATGAAAAGAAAGAAATAATGTAGTTGTTATGCAACATTTCCCTAGAAAGAATGCTCCGAAACATCCCTGCAGAGTAATGGAATCCAGTTAAACACTCACAAGATGGCCAATATTTGTGCAGCGAAAGAGAAAGAGTACACACCTTGAATCAATCATAGTTCCTTTGTGTAGTGTAGTCGAGTAACGCAAGTGTCTCCATGTATTCAAATGTACGGAGGGAGGCGCTTAACGAACCAAGGGAATGAGAAGAGACTGGTTTCTCATTACCAGTATCAAAGACCAAAAGCTCATTACGTTTTAACACAAGAAGTTGGTTTCTTTTGGTCAATCTTAATGTCGGGTAACTTAGTCTTAAGGCCCCTAAATCAAGTCGGAACATTTTGGTCCAGGAACTTGATACACCATACTGTTTCATAACCCATATGTCCCAAAGTTTAGAGTCCCAATGACCATATAAACACGCAAGAGATTCTCCGAGACTCACTACCTTGGAAAACTTGTCGGAAAGAGGTACATGAAATGGTAAGTCCATATCTCCGAAAGCGTCGCTACTCACATCAAACACGATAACCAAACAACGGGTTGTCACATCATGAACACCAACCCAGTGCAAAGCTCCTTTTACCAGTGCAGGTTGATGATGCTGCATGTCGCCCGCAGGAGAACTGCTAATCTTCCTCCACTCCTTTTTGCTCAGCTCGTAAACCTTGGCTTTTCTAGCATCAAAACATGTTTGTTCGATAAAGACCAACTTGTAACCATGAGAGACATAATCGTAGCACAGCCCCACGAATTCACTTCCTACGCTTCTGGTAGCAGGAAGTGGGATCTCTAAAGCTTTCATTAAACTAGGGTTCCACAATACGCATATTCCTGCGGTATGTATGCATAACAGCCCATGACAGAAATCTTCTGCTTTTTTCTCATACTCAATTGTAGGTGGTGGCATGAAACACATCTCTTCAATATCAACTACGAAATCATTATATTCATCGTACTTCCTATGCAAAAGCCGAACATCGAAATCATCCCCATCACGAACATGATCGACAGTAACCAACGAGGGATTTTCCTTACTTCCATTGATTACGCTCCTGGTGTGCTTGGAAACAAAACTAGAGCTACGAATCAAAGTGTAATATGATTTGGAAACACACATGAACCTTACAAGTGATTTGACTGGTAACTTTAACATGATTTCCTCCGCGATTTCGTCGGCTACGTACTGAATTCTGCTGTCCAAAGAACTCATGACTTTGAGTAGGGTAGAGAGAGAACGAGATCAAGGTTTGAGAATAATTTCACTAATTAGGTCCGTCTAAATATAGGAAGCTTACCCTTCACATATATGGAAGGGAGATCTATACAATCTTTAAAACAGGTATTGATGAAAGTCCAAAGGAATATTACAAACCCTAAAACATTAGGGTTTGCACCGAGTTCATGGTTCGGCCAAAACACCTAACCCTACACCTTTTGTGATGTCTAATAGCTTATTATAGTAATGTTCAAGTACTTTAATATATCTAAATAAATCAAAAACATTGTTAGGGAGCTTGGAAGAAATTGGGTTAGGGATGACAATTTCTAACCCATGGGTCTAAATTTAGTTGCTTTCAATGGATTAAATTCAGGATCAAATTGATTTATGCAAACCTGTACTCAATTAAAAAAATTATGTTATTCTATATTTTAATTTTAAAAAATTATTTTAAAAAAATTGACAGGTATATATAATAATAGTATAACAGCTACGGGGATTTTTGGAACTATCTCTCATTAAAAATTATTCAATGTTTATCTTTAAAACTAATGTATTTAAATTTAATTAAGTCCTTTGTTACTATTTCTTGGAGAAGCATACTAACTAAAACACATCTTTACTCTAATTTTATATCGCATAGAAATTACTTATCTAACATAATAGCATATCATTTTTTATTAATGCTATATAATAATTATGGACTGTATATATAAGACTACAATATTCAGATAAATATTATTTTAAAACACAAGATTACTTTATTTAGTAATTGTTTAGGTTATATAAATATATAAAATTATGTCCAAAATAAAATAAATATTAAGTTGTATTAATAAACTGATAAATATTAATATAAATTATATATATAGTTGCTTTATTATGATAAAAAATTGAGATAAAGAAATAAGATTCGTATAGACGTATAATTTTAATTTGAGTTAACTTTTTATGTAAAAGGGATAAAGATAAAAGTTAATTATGTATATAAGTGCGTTTAATAGTCAACATTAATGAAGATATATTTTCAATGTTTTAAAAACTGTACAAGAAGTGAAACCAGTAAGAGGTTTAAGATTTAAAAGATTCAAAGGTACGTTACAAAATTAGTTAAAAATTAAATAAAATTAAAGGATTTGAAATATGATTGAAAGATATTGTTCTTATCTATCGAAAAATTTAAAATTTAACTTAAAAAAGATATTATTAAATAAAAATTAATTTATTTATTTTAGTTTATAACAACTTATTAATTTACAAAAATTGATCGATTAATTAATAAATTAATTAGTTTTTAACAACAAAAGTTATTAAAGTAAATGGAACCGAAAAGTTTGAAACCGAATTGAAAAATTGAACGGTTCAAAACTCTTATGATTAAATTGACTAAATCGGTTGAGTTTTTAAATCGTTACATATTTTAATACATATTATTATAACTCTTAGTACCAAACGCTTTTTTTTTATATTTCTAACATTAACCTCGTTTCATCATCATCATCATCATCATCATCATCATCACGCTCAGTCTGAAGTCCCGTAATAAAGCGGAGTCTGGGGAGGTCTGATAGTACGCAGCCTTACCCCTACATAGTAGAGAGACTGTTTCTGATAGACCCACATGCAAATATGGCAATAAAAGAATGATACAGGTTAAAGAGTAAAAAAGTAAAACTGGCATGCTAAACTATTATGTAAATAAAATAATAAAAAATTAATAATAAGAAGAAAATTAATAAATAATAAAATAATAATAAAATAGCAATAAAATAAAACTAAGATAAATAATAAATACTTTGTCAACCGAAAGGAGCCTTAGTAATGCACAAAGAATATCAGCATGAAAACAAAAGACATGATTGATTAGAGCATAAAAATCTATTGAAACCCACACAATACAATATGTCGTCCAAGTAGAAATACCTGTAGAAACACACAACGTTCTCGTCAAAGTTGAAGAGTTTACTGAAAGATTTTTGAAGTGGAAGGAGAAATGGTCTTTGTGCTGGGCAAGGGGAAAGTCTATAGAGAGAAAAATTTCTAGAGGATGTTGATTAAAGCACGTTGAAACAAAATAAATAAATAAATAAAAGTCTTGCTTTATAAAGGAAGTCGCATAAAACAAAAAGTGCGGGGTAATAACAGATGCAATGAAAAAAGACTGATGGTTTCTTTTTTAACCTCGTTTATAATTAAAAAAACTTGACCAACCGAATCTACGAATTTTGTGATATCTAACAGTTTATTATAATAAATTTCAAGTACTTAACCAAGATATATGTGAATAAACTTAAGAACATTGCTAGAGAGCCAGCAGGCAATTTTGACATGATCCATGCTTAACGAACCATTTAACAATCTTGGGTCCCAGGCGTCCGTGCGCTCGTGGAGTTCATTATTGTCACCTAACTTGTGTCCCTAATAATTACAACTCACTGGAGTACAGACACACGCGTAACGATAATAGGAAGCTAAGAGGACTTGAAAGTTGAAACTCCACCACGAGAAAACGTTTCCAACGAGGCTATCAGTTTGGTTTCCACTGATTTTGACCACTCCAGATTTAGACATCAGCTTCTTGATTATACAAACCACTCGGTTTCAGAAATTTCATGGAATGCTAACAAGTAATAACCTCCTAAACAGGGAAATTAAAGAACAATAATCGCACATCTATAACGTGATTAATTTAGTTTACCACCTGTTGTTGACCAAACATAATTAGGTGAAATCAGTGGAAGCTGATAAGATATGGGACCATGTAACTTTGGGTGGCTTTATGAAATGTCAAAAAGCGTGAATCTCCAAGGAAGATGGTCCCCTGGTTTAGACTTCTATGTACAAACAATAAGGCGGTCATTTTCATACTGGTTACTCTTGCTACATCAAACACCAGGCAAGCTCACACCTCTCAGAAAACGATCCATGGGAAAGTCAAAGCAGGCATAAAGGAGCAATTGTGGAACTCACCCAGCTACTGAGATTAGGAAAGATGTCGATCTTAATAAATCAGAACATGCCAAATGCTCTGAATAGACCCAACATATTTTGGGATTTCGTTATTGTATGTTCCTGCCAACAGAAATGAACAAAAGATTTGTAAAAGGGCAGTAGTTGATCTAATTATATGAAATTTAATGTGGCAGGAGCTATCGACCGGCATGACAGTTGAAAACATAGATGAGGGAGCCCGCTGACCCTTAGCTTCATAATATCTTCTCAGAAAATATCCTAGAATGCAAGATTTGAAGAGATAAGCATCTTTATTTTTAATTGATAGAGAGGCCGATTCCCATAGACCTACATGATTGTTTTTCTTACCCCATCTTTCAAGTTACCAAGATAACAAGTAGCCTCTAAACAGTGGCTGTGACAATGCGACTTTTTAAGATAATAGGTACAGAAGGGACTCACCAATTGGACCACTTTCGGGGTAAAAAGTAGTTCTGCCACTTCACTATCAGCAGAAAAGAATAGAGCAGGAAAGGTGTGATACCAATACTATTGAAGTTAATTGGCAAGAGGGGAGACAAAGTGCAAGTTGGGAGTGCAAGTGGCAAATAAAGCAGAAAAGCAAATAGCAATTGGAAGTGTTGTGTGCGTAAAGGCTAGGCTAGTGTGACTGCATCGCTGAAAATGGTTGCCTTGTGCTGCTTCTGCACTCCATTTAATTGAATCCACATGTTTCCACAATCTCACAAATCTAGTATTGGACAAAATCTTGACGGCTTACAGGAAAAGACCCAACAAAGCGAAGTCTCTCATGGAGTACATTGAAGGGTCTGCATCAAGATTTTTAGTTAAGTGTAGCAGATGTATTAAGGTTTCTTACCAAACATAATTATCACTATAAAAGTTTTTTAATTACGACGATTGTGATAGATCGTAGAAGTAAAGATATGAGTAATTATGAAAAATCGATTAGAAATTATTTCTAACGTTTTTAAATCAAACCAAAAATTAGGGCACATGATGGTTGTTCTCGTTTTCGTGTGCTACCATATGCTCAAGAACACAGGGTGGTACACGAAAACGAGAACATAATAATTGATCTTAAAAATTAGGCAAATAAAATAAGAGGTTTAAGGTTTCAAAGTTCAATCGGTATTAAATCATCATAAAATTAACTGTTGTACTTACTCATCAAAGAATTTAAAGATTAATTAAAAATAAGATTGTTAAATAAAAATTAATTAATTTATTTTAATTTATAAAAAATTTTAATTAATAAAAATTGATCAATTAATTACTAAATTGGTTAATTTTTAATGACAAATTGATAAATTTATAGCAAAGCTGTTTTCTTTTACTTCTTTAATTGTTGACCACCAAGGCAGTGAATTAATTGAGAAGGCTATCATGTTATATTCTCTTGCCATTGTCTTCTTTCATCAGTATTTTCGTTTGTTTTAGCATTAATTACACTAAATTCTTTAGAATTTTTTAAATTTATTATTTACTTCTAAAATCATATTTTATATCACTGATATTCCTAACGATATTCTTTATTGGAGAATAATAAAAATTTGTATTAGTTGTACTAAATAACACAATCAAAACCTTAAATGTGTAACATTTTAAAAAGTGTTACTTGAAAATAGTATAATGCAACGATTTTTAAAGCATGACCTTTATTAATATTAATAGGCAACGATAATAGTAATTTATTTTTATATATTTAAAAAGGAAATAAAATTAAAATGTTGTTGTTATAAAATTTTATATAAGCAACAATTAATTCGGTTGCGACATTAAATAACAATTAAGGATGACAATGAATAGCTTCGAACTCAGATCCACTTAGGCCTAAGTTCTATCTGAATTTTAAAAAAATATTGAAAATTTTGTAACTTAGTCCCTATATTTTTAAAAATTTTCGGCACTGACCAGTATATGGCTGGTATTATAAATATCAACCGATACCAGACAAAACAAGCTGATACCGACCGGTGTTTAAACCCAGAACATAAGTATCCTTATTTTGTACCGTTCTCCGGCGGGTACTGTATGTACCGCTTGGCAGCAACCGGTACAGATCGAAATTCAAAATCATAAACTTAATAGTTTTTAAAATGTTGCATTTACTAATATTAAAAGGCAACAATAATAATAATGTGTTGCTGCATATAAGAAAATGCAACAAAATTTAAAAAAATGTTGCAATAAAGTTTTATATATGCAACATTTAGAATTGTTGCTAGAGTTCTAGTTACCTATTTACTAAAGTGTATTTACTAATATTATATACTTTTATATAGCTATTTACTAATATGTATTTAAAATATAATTTTTTTATTTGCTAATGAGCATTTAGAATATATCTTGAGAAATTAAATCACCCACCAATTTTTATTGAATAAAAATTAAAACACATGAGTCATAATTTTTTTAGTAGGAGTAGTTTTTTAAAACTTGACCTGAGGCTTTTAGTCCGAACCTAAGTACAATCGAGACTAACCAAACTCAATTAAATATGTTATTTATTTTTTAAAAAATTGAATTGATATAAAAAACAAGACATAAGACGTTAGGAGAATATGATTTCTCATACAACAAACGTCAACAGAGAGACATTCACAAATAAAGCCAAAATGACGATGTTGTTACAAACCCCAAAGGGAGCAAAAACGACATCACAAAAACTTGGACAACAACATGCAAGAAAGCTGGATGACAACATAGCAAGTAAAACAAAGCTCCTAGATCAACAAGCACAATTAAACCAAAAGGGGAAAAAGAGCCCACATTTGTGCTTCGAGCTCACTCTTCTTTCCCAACTAGGATTGGGCGATCAGAGACCCAAGATGATTATCTACTTAGCTCGCTACCAAGGTGAGAGGTTTCTACATCCTTTCTTCTTCAAGCCTCCTTCAAGTGTTGTTCCAATCCACTCATATTGTAACTCAGAAATACGTCTATTTGTGGTAATTTCAATTGAGGTAATTTTTTTCTAGTTCAAAAGATCCTAGAAAAGTGAAAGAGCCACAAATTTACCTGAGTCATACCTACTTTGTCTCTATGTCGTGCCCTAGCTCCCTAATTATGCACTTCAGATCATTATCATTTTAATTTCAGGTTTGATTTGAGTCTTGTTTTAAAACCCTAGCCTTAGGGGGAGGTTGCGAGGTTTAGGGTGCAATGTTGAATAATTGAAATTGTGTTCGTTATGAGTGGAGATTAGGTTCTTTTTGTTTGATGGAATGAGTATGCCTTCCCTACTTTTTGTGGTTTCACTTTGCACTTCTTGGTTGAATGCTTTTTTTTTGCGATTCTCAAGTTCTTCTTGAGCATGCAAATTGAACGTACTATAAGTATGCTTCGTTCTTCTTTATAGAGAAACATATACTTAATTTGTAGGTGCTTGTTTTGGATATAGTACAATCATCAATTACTATCTGCAAACATTACTCCAGTTGCTGGCATGAGTTATCAATGATGCATTTGCCTACTTAGAAATTTGAGTTGTTTGAGATCCATTATTATTCGAGGTGCTATTATGAGCTTTTACAATGCTTTACTGCATTGTTTTTCATTTAATTTTCTTCTTTCAAGTAGCCAATATAAACGAACCACATAGTGATTTTTGGTTTTTGTTTTAATTAAAAATTTGTCATGTGCATATCTTAGTGTATATTTAGGTTAGAAACCTAATGGATGGAATTTCAAAGGGCTAAGTCCTCCAACTTCTAATTGTATTCCTACAAGATGCATCAAAAGTGTAGGTAATTATAAAACATTAAACAATTTTTTATTTGGAATTTTGCTATTTTTAGAAAAGTCTAGAATATTTTTCTTTGTTCTTTAAAGAAGAAAACTAGTGATTTTCAATGTTTTCTGATAGAACAGTTCAAAACTGTCTCAGTAAGCCATTTTGGAATTGTTAATTTTTTTTGGTTTATAGTTCAGAAGGAACAAGTTATGGAAGTTTATGTGTGCTTCTCTGACTTTTGGTTATTATATAGGATTTAATAACCATCACTTATGTTATTAGGCATTAAGGTGCTATAATTATTTGTTATTTTGCCAATGACTTAAGTTCTTATTTTCATTAGAAATTAAACACATTACCACGGTCGGTAGGAGCATTGGGTTTACTTATACTCCCCTTACAAATAAGGATAGATATTTACTCTTCATTGATGAACTACATGGTTGCTTAGTTACACTTTTTGGAGGATGAGCAGCGGGACTTCAAAATCCTGCACTTCGCTGACCTGGAAGATTTGATCATATATATAGTTATGGTTTGTATGATAATTAATCATGTTTAACATGTTAAGGTCTAACAGGTTAACAAGTTCCATAAGTCTCAAAGCCTCTTTTCCTCATCCCTCCTTAAGTTGAAATCTCTTATAGGAATTAAAGAAAAGCTATTTTAAAAGTCCATGTTTCCAACAAGGAAATTCCTTTAGGTGAAGATGTTAACCTCAGTGATATGGCCTCTATGACATCTGGCTTTATAGGTTAGTGACTAGTAATGGCTAGTGGATTCTTTTATTTTTCTTTTTATCATTGATGTGGGAAACATGATAGCTTTTAATTTTAATAAGGCAGATCTTGCAAATCTAGTAAATGAAGTTACTTTATTGGCTGGAAAGAGATAAAAAGTTATAGTTAAGAAAACTGATTTCTTTCATTGTTGTGGGAAACATGATATGCAGGGGTAGTTGTAGGAGCTGATAGACAAAGTATGGTAGCGTATATTAACATCATTTACTATTATATGGTTAGGGTGCCTACAGGGCTCATTCTTGGATATGTTGCTCACCTGCAAGTAAAGGAAATATGCTTTGTACTTAGGTTCTTGTCCCTTTTGCCTGTTTCTTATATTCTCAAGTCATCTCATAAATCTCAGTGACTATAATTTAGGGTTCTCACAAAATTTTCAGTCATTCTACCTTTATGTGGATATCCTAGCCCATAAAACCTTTATAGTCTTGTTTTCACTACGAATGATTGCTTTTAACTTTTAATTGTTTGTATTGTTCTTTTCCTCTGTAGTTCCACTTATTTTCTTTTAATTAGGTGCTACATGGACTTTAAGTGGTTTAGATAGTTGAATTGCGACTATGAGGATAATATGACCTACAATCGTATTATTCAGGCAAATGCGATAAAAACCTTAAACAAACTGTCGTAAAAAGTGGCATCATAGACATACATGAAGTTACTAGAACCATATCTTTGGAATCTCCCAGGTAAGATAATATGAAGTATTTAGGTGATGCAAATTCTTCCTCTTTTTAGATTTTCTTGTCTCTGATTTCAAAAGTCAAATTTCCACATCCACTATGTTTTATCTATGAATTTTTTTAATTATAATTTGATGTAATTATTTTTAATAGGTGTTGAAGTCAAGGTATGGTAGCCTTTAAAGTTACATTTTATTGAACTATGAAAATGTTCAACCTTTCATGTAATAAGTTGAAATTGATTATTTGAGTTTTGAAATTTAATGTTATTCATAACTAAAATACATAATAATGTTTTTAGATTATACGAGTAATTGCTATGTGAGCTAATGCCCAATAAAACACAGGATGATATCAATAAAAAAGTTGGATGTAAGTTTTCACTTACAAATATTGAAGTGATTGAATTATAAGATTTAAGTGATCAAATGACATTATACTGTTTAATATGGTAATTTCTTTTGTGTAGACCTTAAAAAATCAAATAGAAAACAAGTTCATATGTGATCTTGCGAAGGGACCTTTGTGAACTGTTAAATCGTATCTAGTATATTTCATTAATAGATACAAATATCATACAGAATATCATGGTCATACCATGACAACAATAAATAGTGAAATTTACATATGGGGAGAATTGATGTATTGTTATGGTAAAATTATTGAAATACTTGAAATTGAGTATTCATATTTAAGTGTGACTGACTAGTTTGAACAAACTCCAAATGTTGGTACAAAAGTACATAGTCGATACAATCTAGTTGAAATCAACAAGCGGAGAAGATTTAGACAATTTGAACCTTTCATGTTGGCAATGCAAGCAATCCAGGTGTATTATATCCCTTTTCCTAGCTTACAATGAGATAAGTCAGATTGGTTGGTCGTTTGCAAAGTTAATCTTAAAGGTGTTTTTGAATGACATGGAAAAGGAGAATAGAGAATTGAAAGTGAAGCATTTCAGGAAGATGTTTATGAAATAAATGCATTTGTCACATATGACGATAATGAAACTTTGAGCAATCCATCTAATGAATATGTTAAAATTTTATCTGGAGGTGATAACGAGGGTCAGAGATTTGAAGAGAAGCCTAAGTTTGATTCTAACTCTTCATAAAAAGAAGATGATTTTGATTTACAATTAAGTTATGATATCAATTAATTTGTGTTTGTAATTGAATATTATATTCAACAAAACAATTATTTCCTTTTCAACATATTGTGTAAAATATTGAATTCAAATTGTTATATTTCTAGAAAATTCAATCAAATATGAATTTCAGGTTTAAATATACTACCAAAGAGAAAACATAATATAATGCAACCAAGGTTCAGACAACAATTCGAAGCTACTTATTATCAAGGTAAAGCATCACATTCTGCAGCTGGAACTAAATGACCTTCTCCCCCTCCAGCTACTACACTTGCAGATGATCATCTTTCATACCTGCTATTACACCATCCACCACCCCTACATCATCCACTACCCTTACAGCGAAAAAGATATCAAAGGTAAACGATGCAGATGAAGGAGGCGACCGCCAGCCTGAAACTGAAAGACCTAGATGGAAGAACTTACATCACAATTGTTAACAATCTGTAAGTGAAAATACATGAAATACTATATATTTATAATTAAGTTATAGTTTTAAATTTTCAAAATGGGATAAAATTATTTGCTGTATGTTAAGTTGATTCCATCTCTATCGTGCTCAAGAAACATGACATCCAAATTCAAGTAGAAGATTGATCTTGAGGGTTATGTGTGGAAGAATATCTCTGAGGCTACAAAAGAATTTTACTATCAGGAGTTTGAGGTATAAAAAATAATACTATTTTTTTAATTTTATTTTTATACATTACTTAGATAAATATTATTATATTATAAGAATATATTAAATGTTTTTCCTTTTGTTTCAACGAGATTTTTTTGGGATTCTGAATTTGACGCGGTCATTTATAAAATATGGGATAGATGAGCATATACACATTATCGGGACTTTGTTGGTACAATACACAAGGCTAGTGTACGACCGCCTTATATTTCTAAACAAATATGAAGTCGTTGGCAGCAGCATTGGATATCACCTGAGGCAATGTCCATTTCAGAGCGTAATTTTATCAATAGAAGTGGAGGACCGGGGGGAGTAAATCTTCTTGTACATACGAGGGGATCTATTACCTACCACGAGTATGAGACTTGTAAGTATTTACACCTTATATTTATATTCTATTTTTTTTACTTTTTCGTATTTCAATTTAAATTGATGTGTAAATTTTGGAATGAAAATATATGTATTATGAAGAATGATAACATTATAAATGTCTGATATCATAAATGACTATGTTGTGAGTTATTTTCTTTATTCAGCTGAGGGTAAATATCATAACAATAGAGGAAACTCTGCCGAAATTTTTATAAATTCTAGTTTACTTATAACATTTTATTCTTACGCAGGAAAAGTCTATAGGCATGAGGCCTATATCCCATCAGCTCTTTATATATACTTACACTAAGATGCATGATGGTGTAACATTCATCAACACCCGACTTAGAGACCCAAATATATGTGAAATTTATGATTTAATATTAATATTTAATAATTATCATTTACTAATATAAACATTGTCTTTTGATATGACTAAATACAAGAAAGTATCTAATGACAGTCTCAACAGTCTGAAGAAGTTGATGAGACTCAAATTTATCTTCATACAGTGTGTGATAGGGACTGTTGTAGAAGGATATTAGGCGTAGGTTCATTTGTGAACACATATTATTCGCAATCCTCGACGTCTAGTACAGCAACATCTAATAGATGATCAACAACCAATGAAGTTAATAAGCTTCGGAGCATAGTATAGACATTGGCAACTTAACTGCAACAGTCAATGGAGTACATAGCTCAGTTCCGTAATAAGATGGATAAGTTGAAGTGGAGGGGTAGCACCTCATCGCAGCAATCACTGTTTTAAAAACCGGACCGAACCGGCCGGTTCGACTGGTGACCGGTCGATTATCCGGTCCGGTTCACTCCTAAAAATCGGTTCTTAATTGAACCAGTGGAAATCGGTCAAAACCGGTCGAATCGGTCCGGTTCGATCACTGGTTCAATAATTTTTTTATTTTTTATTTTTTAATATTTTTATATTATTTGGTATTTTTTGTATTTTTTAATATTATTAATATTATATATAATTAAATATAATTATTGCATAATTATGACGTCACACCGATTCGACCGGTGGTTGAACC
>JAOSBK010000205.1:40934702-40944982 GCA_027568895.1 Erythroxylum shatona | reverse complement strand
GACTACCAAATTAATAGCGCACTTGTAGTCATTTCATTTGAATTACAAATACTTATTATGTATCATTTAAAATTTTTATTATTAATTAAGATAATTTTAACTTTATATCATCAATTAATATTATGCACAGATAATTCATATATGTTTAGATTATGCATCAACCATGAGATCATAAAAAAAAATTTAATGACGAAAATTTTTAAAATTTTTTGTTGCTTTGCTGACGGAAAAACAAAAGTGCGTTGGTAAAATCAATTCAATTTACCGATGGAAAACAATATATCGTCAGTAATATTGACAGTAAGTAATAGACAGAATATTGCAATTTCGTCGTCAACTTTACCAACAGAATTTGCCGCAGAATAACAATTGGTATACTCACCGATGGAACAAACATAATCGTTGGTAATGTTGTAATAAAATTACCGACGAAATAACCAATACTGTCTGTAAATTTGCCGACGGACAAATTTTGACCGTTAGAAATTTACCGACGGTCGACCGCATAAACAACCATCTGTCTATTCACTGATGGTTACATAAATTTCTGTTGGTAAATTTACCAACGAATATTCTGTTAATTGTGAAAAATTATTACCTACGACCTTTTTACGATGCATTTGTCTATCAATAAATTCTATCACTAAATTGCCTTCCTGACAGAATGTTTAGGTTTTCTGTCGATAATATTCGTCATTAAATAATATTTTTCTTGTAGTGTTACACCCATAACAACACCGTTTTATTTAACAGTATGAATTCTATTACCTTAATAAAATTGCAACAATAATTGGATTTATAGTTACACTTTTTATCTGTCTGCTAAAGTTCTGTTTACTGTAGTATGATATAATACTTATACAAGCCATAATATTATTTTACTATTCTTTATTAAAATTTTAGTGAGATATGATATAAAAATTGCTAACAATAAACAAACATAATCTTAAAGGCATAAAACTATAATAATACTTTTTTTAAAAATTAGATGGGTGTAATTTATCTTTTATTTTATCTCTCAATCATTCCTACTCCTTTTGGTCCGGTGTGAGTGGTCGTTAGATGAACTAAAAAAGCGTGCGCTCGTCTCAACCCCTTTTCCTGACAAAGACTAAGCACAACGCAGTGGATGAAATTAACAATGGAAAGCGAAGGAAAAGAGATTAAAAGGGTTGAAAATATGTTCATTGCATGAAAGAAACATTTCACTACACATACATATCAGACGTCACATTCTTTTCCAAAGGTTAACTGAACCACAATACAGAACCTGACCCTGAACAGTCCCAATCAGCAGACACTTTCACCTTTTCTTGCAAAGCTAGGGATATCACTCGACATAAAGGCTAAAAAGGATAAGAAAATACATCAAGATATCTATAATTCTCTACATTAACTTAAGTTTTGGTCGGTGACCTGGGAAATCACCGTCTTCTTTCCGGTGTCCAATGAGGCAAAGCTGGGCTGAAATGATTGGATACCATCCTCGAATCAAGCAGCTCAACGATTGGTGTAAAGTTAACACACCTTGGAACTTTGTACTGATTAATGGATGCCCCTCTTGATATTGCATAGTCCATTAACTCCTCAAATGTGCCGTTTTTAACAACCCTTATCTCTAGTGGACCTATGGAGTTGTCTGCAACTCGTCCTTGCCTATAAACTGAGTTCAGAGATTCCTCCATGGCAAGGCAACACCTGTTCAGTACCTGGTCAGTCGGGGAATTGACCGAGTCTTTCACTAATAACTCCCAGTAAATTACGTAGTGACCTGGAATGGTCTTTGTATCAGCAAAACTCGTGTACTCAACAACGCTTGTTTTGAATTCACGTAAGAGTTGAGACGCGTTCTCGACAGCTTTCTGTAACTCTGCCTCGTCAGTCTTGTCCGAGTCGATACTGAGTAATACATTTTTCCTTCTAACAAAATGAAATTGAGGTGCTGAGTTGTGAAACCCGGTGACTCTGAGGATGTCGCCGACTCGGTACCTGTACAAACCTGCATAGGTGGTGATCACTAGCTCGTATTCTTTGCCCACTTCAACATCGGCGAGGTCAACGAGTTTTGGTGGCGAGTCACGAGCAGTCCAAGTCTTAGCAGGCTTGTGGGGTAAAAATTCGAAGTATGCCATGTTTGGCATGATTGTATAAGAGACTTCTGATGGTTTGCACATCGGGTTCAAGTTCAACCCAAAATAACACTCTGAGGAAGCATACATGGTGCATGCTAGTGGCAACCCGCCACTATAGTAATCAAGGGTTGGGATGTATTGTGCCATGGCTCCAGTGACGATCACGTCAAGATATTTTGTGTTGGGCCAAATTCTAGTAATGATTCCGTCCCACTTCTCCTTGGAACACTCCATTCTGATGAACTCTGCAAGTTGAGGGTTACGTTTCAGGATCTTGGTCATGCAGATTCTTAGAGAAGGGTCTGTGATTTGGCTGTTTAGAGTTCCCGATTCAATATCATGAGCAAGTTCTCGCCAGTGAACTTGGAGAAACCTGATGGCACGGAGCAAACCTGAGGCGAAAACAGCGCCAAGTCGGAGCACTGCTTCTCGCTCCTGAAGGCCGCAGATCATCTGAGTGTACATACTCTGGAATGAGTCAGCACAAAGAATGGCCTCGTTGGGGCTTGTGTACACATTGTAAGGATCGTAGGGACGAGTTTTGAAGTGGTCGCTCTTGTAGTAGCTGGTGAGAACAGGGCGAGCCAGGAGGCCACTAGGAGTTTTGGTCTCAGATTTCACGAACATGAAGTATAGGCCTTTGCCTTTGTCCAAGCCAGGGACGTAGCTGTTGCACAAAAAGCGGGTTTTGTTAATTAGTTGCATGTGAGTGGAATTGAATGAAGATGGAGACAGGCACACAGTTAATTCCAACGCGTCCATCGGGGTTTCTTTAACTTACAGGTTCATCACTGGCATGAGCAGACTATATAATAATTGCCGACGATCCAGCTCTTCTTGGATTGTTGGCATCAGCTTTCTTTCACCAGCAGATGTCCCTGAACTGTAGTTTCCAATTAAACAAAATTTTATTTTATTAGTGCAAAAATTCAAACCTTCTAGGTAAATCCATATACTCTTAACAAAAAACACACCTAGTGAGAAACTCGGAGATGGGGTGAGATGACAAGATGGCAGAGCGGTCGCCATTGGCTATACGTTGGATATCAGGCTGAAGATCCTCGTAAGTAATCATGGGAAGTTTGGACTTAAAAGTCTGGCGATCGATAGCACCATTAAGTTTGAACCTTTTCAAGTACTCAACCTGAGCGTTTCGGCTCAGGATTTCAGCCAAAACCTTCTCCTGAACAAAGTCAGGATTTCTAGTCATTTCCTCGATGAATTGAAGCGCTTTTGCATCTTTTTCGCATGCTGGAGGACCCAAAGGAGATGAGAAGGCATCATCAACAGCCATTGCAGACAGAAAAACTAGAAAGAACAAAGGTTTGTTGTTCACTTCTTTGAACAGACAAAGGGAGACGTACGTGAGAAAATTAGAAAGAGCTTCTTAGCAATTAAAAGAGAACTTGAAACTGTTTGTTTGTTGTGAGAGTAAGGGGTCACGGAGTTGGTGTTTATATAGGAGGAGAGAGTCCTTTGCGTTTGGGCAACGGACGCGTGGTATGCCACGTATGAGCGGGGCCCCCATTATGAACGAGGACGTTAGAAGGAAGCTGACGAACCGGTGTAGACGTAGAAAGTTAAAATAAACAAATATAAATGTTGTCTTAATAGGTGTACGACATAGAGGGGACAATGTGGGCCCACTACAGGTAGACATGGCAAGAAGTGAGGGGGCATGTGGGGTTAGGTGACCGCCATGTCAGCGGAGTCAAAGGGAAAGAGAGCGGGAGAAGATGACTAGGTAACTTCATTGTTTTTTTTTATCTAACTGATAAAAATATTTTTTATTTTTTTAAAATTATACTTCTATTTTATTCGCAATAAATTGATGGAGAATAAGACATAGTATTAGTCTAAAATTTTATAATTTATCCTTATATTTAAATTTATACTTTAATATATTTATAAGTTTATCTTTCTAAAGCATTCTCTTTATTAGTTAGAAATAAAACTGTACATTATTGGATCTCTCCATGTCTCATGTATTAATAAAATTTTTATTGGATTGTTATTTTTTTACCTCCCTAAAATGTTGTACAATTAAGAATATAGTATAAATAATCTAAATCAACATAATCTAATCATAATCATTTGAACTAAATCATATATATATATATAAGAGACTCACACAAAATATGCGAGGGAGAATTTTGGAGCAACTAGTAAAAGTTGTTCCTTTTTAACTATATAATCACATATTCAAATCACGGAAATAGTTTTTTTATAAAAATTATAAAAGAAAGACTGCGTGCATTAATGACTCTTCGGATGATTTTGACTTTGGCTCAAAAAAATATAATTTGATATTTTATCATATAATTATTAAAATAATTTTCATTTACTAAAATTGGAGTAATTGATAAAATTACTCTTTGTTATTATAAAGTTACAATTTTAAGTTATGAAAATAGTCTCTTTATATAAATACAAAAAGAATGTTATATATATTATGACTTTCTCTAAATCTCTACAAAAGGAATAGTACTCTTTATTTTTTGTTAAAAATACTTTCAAAATACATGAATTTTTATATATTATAATATGTCAATTCAACCTTAATTAAAATAATCTTAGACTTCCAATCCTTTCAAAATTGATCAAAACTACCCAACCACGGGCCGCTTCTGAGGTGAGACTGTCGGGCATTGATGGGGATAGGTTGCCGGCGAGCGAACTAACTTTCACTGCTGCAATCTCTTCCACGTGAGACAAATGCCTAAATTCAAACCCCTTGCTCAGTTCTCTGTTCACTCCCTCAAATCAAACAACAACATACACGCTTGAGTTGAGATCGGCAAGAATCTAATTCTGTTTCTAAGCCCCAAACTCGTTATCCCTTCTCTTTATTATCAATGTTTTCGTTTTGTCGACGGCAGCTGCCTACATTTACAAATTATTCTCATTATTCCTCCAAAAATATATGATAACTTTGGAATAAACATGAGATGATGAGATTGATATCAAAACTAACTCATTAATCATTATCTTTTAATTTTACGTGTTAGCGAAATTTTTACTGAATGCATTTCTTACAAATAACAAAGATTGACCTTGTAAAGAAGACATAGAGATTAAAAGAAAAGGTGGGTCACATTCACTATTTGACCCTGTAGGTAGGAAAAAAATATGTTAACCTGTCGAAGTGTAGTTGAGAAAACACTTAAAAATTAATTGCTTCGACCTCATAGAGTAGTAGCTCAAGCCCTAGCTTAGGACCAATATATTTATATAACTCAACGATAAAAAGGAAGAAGAATTGAAATGTACACCCTGGCTGCTGCCCACTGAAAGTGACTTGCAACTCCAAAAGAAACATGGGGCTCTTTTCATTTGCTCATCATAATGGACCATCTCTTACAATTTTTTAATGAATGTCACCTCCAAATTGCGACTTAGTCAATGGAGCTAGAACCAAGAATAACCTCAATGTTCCACATGTATATATAATTCTTGGGATGAAGGCATGCTGAAGTTTTTATATATAAATAAGATTCCATTAAAGACTTAATTACTGCTGCCAGTTACAGTGGAGAAATGGAATACATGGTCCTCAAGGTCCAATAATCGAACCCCTTTTGTTAAGGATAAGACCCACAGAAAAGATCAAATAGAATTTGCCAATGGAATCTTGAAATAGGATCTAAAAGCAACAAAAAGTTTGGCATTCATTAATTGCCTATGCCCTATATCTTGAATAGATGCCAAAATCGTAACTCTCAACCGTGGAGCTGGAGAAATCAAGAATGATAAGGTTCATGATCTCCCCCAACGCATGACTTGGTATGCGTTATAATTGGATCCACTGCCTAACATTTGCTCACCCGTACAATTATTAGCACAACGTTTCTTACAAGGAACAAACTATTCGAATGAGAAAACTTAACAAAAATCAATTGATCTCAGTTCCTTCATTATTGGAAACATGTTTTACAAAATCAATTAGCTTTCCTCTGAGATGATAAGGTTGTTCATTTGTGATGTAAAGTTTGAGTCGAGTAACATGTGATCAATAAAAAATCTCAATCAATAAGAGAACTGATAAACCGGTGAGTTGTTCAAGAATTGGCTTTCTTAAATCAGCTTACCCTTCAATGATAACGGTATGAGAGCTATTGTTAATAAGCACAACTGCTAGAATAAGGACAAGAAAGACTGTTTATTAGTAACCATCTTGATAATATAATAGTCACTAACAAGAATCTAAGTTTATAATTAATACCACCGCGAAACCGACTCGCATTATCTAGTCAATGTCATGTATTAAACAAAACATGATGTTTGGTGGTCCTGTTCATCTCTATATTCCATGATTATACTAATGATCTTCATCATCTTCTGTTTTTATATTCAATTTCTCTTATGTTGGAATGACAGGCCTATAACGAACTCGTAAATCTTAATCTAATATCAACCGCCATATCGCAACGCGCAATAATGGAACTGTAAAACAAAAAGCCAGTGAAACCAATTTCTCGTGGACTATTACGTCATCGGTGACAAAAATGGTTAGATCAACTTAGCCAATACGCTAATGCTTCTTGCGGTTTTGGAAGAATATGATACCGTCTTTATCTTCTTGAGATGGTGTATCAGGAAGGAGTCCATTTGGTCCATATCTTACTTTGCGTTCATGATCGAGAATTACTCCGACAAGAAAGTGAAAGTCGTACCCCCAACTTTTGTTTGCTCTTACATGCATGCGTGGTAGAGGGGACCGCTGATCCAATGACAAGATTGTAGTAGGTTAGGTTGAATTTTACATCTCCATTCCATGGTTTAGGTATAGATTCTGTGTAGCAATGAATACCGTGTTGTGCAATGATCGGACATTTGATTAGACTAGCTAGGGGTCTTGTACTCTATGTTTTCTAAGCTACCTTCTTGTTGTGGCTAGGGATAACTGGATAATTGAGAGGATATTTTCATGAACAGTTTAAGCAAGTCATTCTCAAGTGTAGTCCTCGCTGCAAGAAAAGTAAAAATTAGAGTCAAAAAATTACCGACAGAAAAGAAACCGTTGTAAATTATTGACAAAAATTCTGGTTCTGTGGAAAAAATTGTCAAAAAAAAAATATTTAGTGATAATATCTGTCGATAAATACCAATTTGCATAAGAATTTAGCGACAGTATCAAATGCGCATTAGTAAATAAGACAGGAATTGATAGCGGAATAATAAATTTTGGATTTGCCGATGGAACATTTATGTCGGTAAATTTTCAAGTTATACGTCGTCATCTGTTTTGACTTGAACGTTTTTAAATTAAAAAAATGACATATTTTAGTTTAAAGCAAAATGACATCGTTTTGTTTAATTTAAAACTCATAACTGAAGTCCCTTCCCCCTCCCGCAACTGAACCTCTCCCCTCTCCCTCTTGCGTCGTCGATCTCCTTCTTTCTCCACATCTGCTGCGTCTCTGGCATGCCCTTCTTTTCGGCCAGTCTGTTGTCAGCATTGTGGAGTTGCTGGTTGTTGTCTTTTTTGACCATTGTCATTTTTTCGTAGAGGTATTTCTGTAGATGTAGTTTCGTACATATTGGGGTCTTTGACTTTTTTGCATTTGTGTTTTTTTAATTGGAAAAGAACTTTAAGGTAAAAATATTAGTGATAGAAGGGAAAAGACGTAATTTTAGATGTGATATTGAGATGAATTTCTAATGCATATAAGACATTTGATAAAATGTCAGTCCTTTGAAAATATGTATTTGTATGAATATTTGATTTTTGTGTGTTTTGTTGAATTAGATAATGAATAATGTCCCTTTTTTATAATAGAAAAGCAAGTTTTAAGTGTAGAACAAAATACGCAAGTAAAATGTATTAAAGACTATTATATAAATTCTTACAAGCTTATCATATGTTATAAAGATGATTATTGGACTATTGCCAATCCTAAATATATTGTGAGCTTTGTATTATAATTAATTTGACTTAACTGAAAAACCTATTCTATTATATGTAGCTTTCTTATCAATTATGTAATTTGTGTTGGATTGATTTATCTTCATTTTTCTTCATAAGATGATAGTAAATGGAAAGATTATTATAAGGATGTTTGGTGGTGGAAACTTCACTGAGAGAGGGATTTTAAAGTATGAAGATGAGGAACTTGAAAATGTTGACAATATGTAATTCATTTATGGTAGTTTGAGAAAGGTGTGCTAAATAGGTGCTAAATTATGCTATAAAAATATTATTAGTGCATGGTATTTGATTCTTAGGAAGGAGTTAGTTAATGGTTTGAAGATGTTAGAGTCTAATTGGAGTGTGTTAGTTTTTATTAAATTATTAAAGTTGTATGGTATAGTTGATGTATATTTAAGATCTGTTGATGGATTAGTATCATTTGAACTTATGATAAAATGACATGACAAATATTATGAAAAAGAGGATAATGATGTTAATGATGTAAATGTAGATGTAGAACTTGAATCAAATGAAAATACTGGAATGGGTGTTAATGACACTAAATAGGATGTTGAAGGGAATGCAAAGAAACATAATTTAACTTAGATTTTGACATTAGTGTTGATGTAGGTCATGAGACCATAAACATTGATGTAAAAGATCACGAGAGTTTCTTGGTTATTTATGGATATCGTAATGCTTACAAATATATGTAACTTTGTGATGACGTAGTCAAACCAATAGATATGGTCATGATTTTGTTTCCATAAAATGGTTATTATAGGTGGTCTTTAACATTGTAAAACACTTTAAAGAGGCAACTGATGATTATACAATTGCAACAAGATTTTATTTGAGTTTTAAGAGGAATGAACCCAAAAAGATTAAGTACTCTTGCATCAAAGGATGTCTATTTGAACTATATGATTCATTTGGCATAAAAGATGGATGCTTCAAGCTCAAAACATAGAAATTAGGTCATATATTAAATCAATCAACAAGCTAAGGTTGGTTACGTCCAATTATATTGTGAGATATTTTAAGAAAAAATTATTGTCAATTTCAGTATTAAAATTAAAAAAATTTAAAAATCAAAGTCAAAGGAGTAACATAATGCAGATAGAAAACTTTATGGTTATATTAGTTAATTATATCAAATAAATCTAGATTCTACAGTCAAGCTTCAATTTAAAAGGAAAAAACAAGAAGATAAATGGCGTTAAAAAGGATGCATGTATGTTTTGATGCTATGAAAAAGAGGTAAAAAAATGTTAGGACCTAAAATTAGTATAAGTGGTTATTTCTTAAAGACTAAGTACCCAGGACAATATCTAAGTGCGATAGGAATTCATGGCAACCATGACACATATCTCATTGTATAGATAGTTGTTCATAAAGAAAATATTGAAAATTAGACATAGATAGTTTTTTCAATTGGTATAAAATTATTTATTTTTATATTAGGTTGATTCCATCTAGATCATGCTCTAGAAACATTACAGCTAGATTTAAGGAAAAGATTGATCTTGAGGGTTATGTATGGAAGAATATGTCTCAGGCCATAAAAGCATTTTACTTTCAGGAATTTGAGGTGCAATAAAAAATTATTTTCTTTTTTAATTGATTTGTATACATTAATTAGATTAATATTATTACATATAAGTATTTGTCAATTTTTTCCTTTTATTTTAGAAAGAATTTTTTAGGATTTTGAATTTGACGCGGTCATACATAAAGTATGGGAGAGACGAGTACGTACGTATTATCATGACTTTATTGGTGTGATACACAAGGTTGGTGTATGACCACCTTATATTTCTGAGCAAATATGGAGTTGTTAGCAGTAGTATTGGACATCACCTGAGGCAATGTCCACTTCAGAGCATAACTCGACTGATAGACACGGAGGACCGGGGGGAGAGTGTCTTCCCATACATGCAGGAGGATTAATTACCCATCACAAGCATGTAGAGAGACTTGTAAGTATCAAAATTTTACACTTATATTCTAATTATTTTACTTTGATGTATTAAATTGATGTGTGAATGTTGGAATGAAATATGTGTATTATGGATAATGATAATGGTATAAATATCTGGTGTTATATATGATTATGTTGAGTTATTTTGTTGGACCCCGATTTTTAAGTGGAATTTAGACATATAAAAATTATGAAATAAGTAAGGTTGTATATAAATTTTGCAATAGATGTGGTTATGTTTTAAGAAATTGATGAG
>JAOSBK010000205.1:40919126-40932078 GCA_027568895.1 Erythroxylum shatona | reverse complement strand
GTCGAACCGGTCAAACCGGTGACCAGTAAGGCCACCGGTTCGATGACCGGTCCGAGTTTCAGAACATTGCTACCCACCATTACTCTATGATCCACTATTTACTAGATTAGCATTTGGAAATTGAATCCCTTGAACCTCGACTTCATTAGGGGTGTTTCCTATGTCAGTAAGGATCGTCGAATTGTATCCATTCATCGTCGGAGCATTTGAGGAACTATCATTTAATTCTACTGTAATATCATTTTCTGACCGTAGCCATCTAGCTTCGACTTGGGTTGTTTTCCTGGATTCAGCTTTTAACCACGATCCATAGGCAAACTTTTCTCAGGGAATTCATGGATGTTCATACAGGAGATGACAAAAACAATCAGTATGACCCACTATGCCACAAAAATAGCAGAATGTATTCAGTCGTTCGTACTTAAAATCTAAACAAACTTTCTCCCCTTGTGGTCTCTTTATGAAGAGTTTCCATTTTAGTGGCTTGCGGATATCAATTGCCACTTGAATCCGCATGAAATCTCGCCATATAATTAAGAAATTATGTGGGTCTGATTCAATATACTCTCCGATGTAGTTTCGAACGTTGGTGGCAATTCTTTCAGACATAAAACCATTAGGAAGATTATAAATCTGAACCCATAATTCCTGTCTTACCAATTCTACTTGACAAGGGTTCTCATTGGGCTATAGTTTGTGTAACAGAAGCGGGATTTTTTGATAATTCCATGGATCATCTCGAAGCACTCTTTACACGCCGAGGTGATGAAAGAACTGGAAAATGAAGATGTTATTACCAAGTTCTTTTATCATAATACCTTTGACAGGATGCCACATGCTTGCCATAATCTGTTTAAATATCATAAAGTTTATCATCTTCTCCGTTGCCAATCAGCCTATGACACAGTGTTGCCATTCAGGCCCTGTTGCACCCTGTTCACTGCCATCTGCATCATCTGTGTATTCAAGTATACCCTCATCCTCTTCCACGGTTAAACGGTGGTATATCTCATGCACCAGTTTATCTTCTTCAGTTTCCATAGCCATAAGATTAATTAAAATATGTTATGCAGAGGATAGAACAAAATGCAAACACTAAGAAACAAAACTGGTATTTAGTATGGGAGGTGAGGAAGAGATTTGTTATCTAGAAACAAGAGGGAGAGAGTCTCGACATAGCGAGACAGTTATTGTAAATTTCCATTCCCTAACTATTTGTGTTGTCTTGTGCTTGAGAAGAAGAAAAAAAATAGATAAATATTACTTAAATATATTAGTTTCTTAAAAAATTAAACCCATAAATCACTTACTTACCTATTTGAAAAGAATTTCCAACAACAAATTCTTTGCCCTCTTAAGTTCCCCACACACCCCACCAAGCTCCATATATTTATACCGAAGTTCCTTATGCCTCCTTTGTCGTCATCTGTTAACGGAGGAAGACATCACTTTTTAACACGATATATATATCTACCTGAAGTGCACATGAAAGAAACTTTCCTAAATCTCTATCACCATTCAACACAAAACTAATGTTCAATAACATTCACAAGAAAACATCATTCCTCGACAAGAGGAGACTACTACGAAGAACTATGTGCTTCAGAGTACAATAAGATGTTAATGATAAGAGTACTTGTCTGGAAATTGCTAAGAAAATGACTGTTGCTAAGAATATTCACTGAAATTAAAGATAGCTATTATAATTACCAAGCTCTTGAGCAATTGATTCCATTGATGGTCTTTCAACAGGAGTCTCATGAGTGCAAAACCAACAATTCTTGTAAGCTTGATAGCTTCTTACTCAAAGAATCAATCATGGATATTAGGGTCATTATAAAGCCCATCTAACTTAAAAAAATAGCTCAAACTTAAATTATTTTAACAAAATTTATTATTTTTATTAACATGGCCTAAGTAAAACTAATTACGTTAACATAATATAATTAACCTAATCAAAATTACAATTTAATCGAAACTTCAATTTTATTCACATACAACACTAACCCTAAAGTAATTCCCCATATTTGTAAATGTTCCCTCTTCATCATCATTTTTAGTCCTTGGTCTTTTCATAACTTCTCCTTTTTCTCGACATTTTCAATTCTCCAATTTAGGGCTCTACTTGTCTCCCTCTTCTTAGTGTCATCTCCATCTTCTCAATGTAGCTCTCGAAAATCTCCTCTACTACCTCTAGTAATTACTCGCTCCCCCTTCTATTATCTGTTACCTTTAGGAATTACTCACTCTTTGTTCTCAGTAAATTTTATTTGTTCTACTGATTTACTATAAGATTATAAGTTTTTATTGGAGACAATGGGCATGCATTTCATTTCAGTACATATGCATTACCAAAAAATGTAAACCTTTTACCTAATCTTTCTAATTTAATGAATGAATATTTTTCTAACATACTAATTCTAAGGGAGTTCACTTTTGTTGTCTATATGATCAAGATTAATAGCTTGAAGATTAATTGATGTGCAACTTAAAATTAGATTTCTCTTATACATTGTCACTTGTTCAATTTGATTTTATGAATTGATGTTTTTAAGGCTTCTTTCTATGGTATTTGTACTACCAATTTGCCATTTCAAATGAAGAGCTATTGAATTCTTTATTCTTTCTTAATGTAATTGATCAACTTATATTCAAATCAATATCTTTGGAAGAACATTCAAAGACTATAGCATATTTTTGCTGGATTTAGTTTTGGAAGTGTTAAGGGGTATGTTTTAACAAGTACAAGAAAAAATATTTTATGGGAGTATTAGAAGAATAACAAATTGCTACTTTTATTTGGTTTTATATTTATACGTCCTTCTTTGTGCCAACAGAAACATTCAATAGTTGTTAAGGCTCTATAAGAAACTATTTATTTATTGGATATTTTAATCATAAATCTCATTATTCTCATTAATAATGGGTAGGCTTAGAGATAATTGCATTTGTCAGGGTGCCAGGTTGTTTGTTATTCTCTTTTAGCTCCTTTACTCATTCAAAATTCGAGTTAGGAGAAAAACTCAATTTAGTTTTATGAATTGATGTTTCTAAGGTTGCTTTCTATAGTACTTGTACTGCCAATTTGTTATTCGAGATAAAGAGCTATTGGATTTTTTATTCTTCCTAAATATAATCGATCAATTTAATTCATATTTTGTTATTATCCA
Source organism: Erythroxylum shatona (assembly GCA_027568895.1). Taxonomy (NCBI): domain Eukaryota; kingdom Viridiplantae; phylum Streptophyta; class Magnoliopsida; order Malpighiales; family Erythroxylaceae; genus Erythroxylum; species Erythroxylum shatona. The sequence goes on along the minus strand of JAOSBK010000205.1, from coordinate 40,928,908 downwards.
TGCAATATAGAATCTTATATGTGTTGTTAGTACGACTATTATGGTAGCAACTCCTAAAGCTATAGAATCCTCATCATATACTAATACAACATTAAGTTAAAATGCTCAAAACATGCTATTGTTGATTAAGTGACACGCTAATTACTTAATAGAGTGATCATAATCATGGCTTCAGATTTAATAAATGCTCTAATTATCCAGTGAGAATTTTAAAACTATTATGTTTAACGTTTAAATAATGAAATATTTTGTTTAAGTTAGGAGGTATGATTTTTTCAAATGGTACAATAAAAATTTATTGAGAAAGTTGCTAAAGTGAGTCATAAATTTAAAAAAGAAGTATCAACATTGAAGAAGGTGGTTGAAACAAGTATTGTCAAAACAAGTACAACTAAGAAGACTGAGGAGCAAATGAAGCTCATGAACAAGTTAAATAAGTTTGTAGGTAAAAAGAAAAAAAGAGTTGAAATTTGTATTATTGAATATTGTAGTAAGATTTATTGTACTTATGGAACTTATTACTTTTCATTTATTTTATGGATACATAACATTGAATTGTAACATAAAATTTAAATTTGAATTATATTTAATGTAATGATTGTGCACATGATAATTACATTATAATGATTATGTCAAGCGTTCTCCATCATTTGTCATATGACCACTTGTAAACATTAATAATATTTTAAGAAGCAAATATATAAAATAAAATTCATATACAGAAGTGGCAAACACATGAATATCAATAATATATTAAAGAGAAAATATGTTGATTGGAATTTACATTTACATGTAAACAAAAGTTATGCTAATATGAAAATGCAAATAACACATATATCAAAAAGTTATCAACACAGATGTCAATAGTGCTATAGCAATAACACATACATCAAAAATTTATGCCAATATACTACACTTAATAATTACCCTTAAAACTTTATCTTAAGAAAGCAATCATCTATCTAAAAAATAGGTCTCAAATGCTCATGCTCTCTTTTAGTAGCATCAAACAAATCTATAACCTTTTGAATTACAACCAAAAGATAATAAAGGATGAATAAAATGTATACTTAAAAAATCATGAAGTATAAATCTTACAATTTTCATTATATCTAGCAAGGAAATGTCATGATTCCTTGTTAGTTGTAAATCCACTATTGATCTACGATTACTTAACTTTAACTCAAGTATATATTCTTGCAACTTAGCATATTTATTAATATAATCAATTGCCCTCTCTTTTCTTAATCTCATCTTTGCTCTTTTACACACCTTTGAATTAACAAAATATTAAATCTCTCTCAATAATCTTCAATCATTTTATTATTAGAGATACTATACTTCTCAAGAATTATATCCCTAAAATGTTTCATTAGGAACTTAACGAAAACCAATTTTGGTTTGTTAGTTATGAAACAACTACAATAAGGTTTGTAAATCTATACTTTGTAACACTTTTCATTCTTGTCATATCTAACATACAACTCCTAAGGGCATCCATTAATATAATCAACCATATTCCTCTTACTCTCACTCTTTTTCAATTTTACATTGTATCATATTTGCATTACATAATCGACAACAATTTATTTAAATTCTTTTATAGTTTTAAACCCCATACCCAATCTCCATTATTGTACCATACCTATCAAATTATGCCTAATACTTATGCTTGGTCTTTGCAAATGCTTCACTTGGCTCTCCTCCTTTAAGATATTCATTTCTGCGAATAAAACTATCACAATTAGTTAAATCAACCTCAATTAATTAATGGTCATCTAGAATGTCCACATAGAAATTATGTTGTATATATTAATCAACAAGTTCATCCACATATTCATCACCCTATTCATCATTATGTCCATCATCCTATTCGTCATCATGTTCATTAATGTGTTCATCATCGTAGTCATCAATATGTTCTTCTCCTCTAGTTATAGGTAATATGTTAAGAGTAGGGAAAGGAGCGTTTAAATTATGAGTTACATACAATATCAATAATCCAATGAGTTTTCATAGGGATTGTTATTCTAATACATTTTTGGTTTAATTCAATAAGTCGCAACGACTCTTTAAAGTTAAAGTACCTTATAGTATGCTTTATCAACTTGGTGGTATCATAAATCCTTCACCATCTTATACATTTGCCTTTAATTTATATAACCAAGGTCAGCATTTCAAAAGTAGTAATGTCCTTATCAACATATTTGAACTCAATTTCTAATATAAAATTCCTACTATAGAAAAGCCTCACGCCTCTATATTGACTCATTGTAAACATGTTTGTAACCCTTCAAGAATATTAAATGCGTCATAAATCATTATATCATAATGACCAAATTAATTACCATTTAAACGTTATAATCCAAACTATTTTATACATTTCAAATAACATTAACAAATGTCAATAGTGTTATTAGGAGCATAAAACTTTATAATGACTTGTTTATGCACTATTAGACAAAAAGTACAAACTGGCTTGTAATGGATCTTAATGGTATCAAATCTAACCCTTTCTAAAACTAGACATGATAATTCAGTAGAAGCAATGATTTTCCAAGATCCAATATAAAGTTATTTTGATTAAGTTGTTGGAAAGTTTTGGATTATATATGTGCATATATGACCATAAAATAAAACTAAGAAATAACACCTAGAATATCTTACAAATGATGAGTGTTAATGGGATAAAAGATTAAGAGCTAGTTCAAGTCACCAAATAACAATTTGAAATAGGCAATAACTACAAGAAAACAAAAAGGAACGTGTCCCTTTAATTATCACAAACATCTCCCAATGAATTATTTTGGTATAAAAAGAGTTTCACATTTTATATTAATTATGAATGTATAGAGTGAAATGCTCTTTCATAGTTGTTTGGATTATCAGTCCTTTTTATATAATTTCGTTAGGTATGGGTGAGTGATTACCTCTTATAGGAAGAATGGACCACAATAGGTAGGTAATAAACAAAGATAAACAAAAACACACAATAAGGGCCAAACCATTTTCTGTTTAATACACATAGACAGACAAAGATAAAGACAGTGAAAAATATTGCAAAACCAAACAAGTTAAGTTAAAAACAGACAAGAGGAAAATATGGTAGCATAAAAGGAAAGGGAAAGCGTGTAATTACTAGATAGTAGAGAAAAGAAGAGAGAACTTAGTAAGGGGAGATGAGTAGATGTTAGATTAATTTAATAATTAAAAGAATGGCCCATATTACTTTATTTGATTATAATATGAAGTGGGCCCAAAATAATGGTTATTATGCTTGTAAAGAAAATTAAAATCACTAGGGTTAATTAATAAAACCCTTCTCTCTCCCTTCAATCAAGAAACATTAACAAAAATCAAAGAAATAAACAATCTTACACTATCGAAAAGAACGTAGAAAGGGAAAAAGGCTAGAGTAGATAAAGCTTTTGTGTAGAGAAGTATTTGCTATCAATAAGGAATTACGCATATTGAGCATGGATCAAGGTTAGTATTTCTTTCTTTTTTTATAGTAAGAACCTTAGGGTGTGAAGGTGTTGAATCAATTGTCATAGATGATCTTGGGTAAATTCTAAGCTTGAAATATTGTTTAGAATGTTAAAGATTAAAATTTACATGTAAATATTAATTAAAATGTTAAAGATTAAAATTTAAATGTGGTATTATAGCAAGTTATGACACTATGATTTGCTTTAGAGTTAACCCTAAGATTAATGGTAGCAATTAATATTGCTTTACGGTTATAAAAAAATTATGTTATTGCTTCCGTTGTAAGCTCTCAATGTAAGTCATCTTGTTTCTCGACTTCTATGGGCTGTCGAATCGATTAAAATTATTAGATAATAATAGTCAGAGATTGCGTGGGGTTCTTATCTTGCATATCTGTTTATTTTGAACCAAATTGGGTTTTTGAAATAAATATAAACCGAAAGACTCTGTACCCTAACACTGTGTTTGGTTAATGTCTTCACCAACGGAGACAGATGACAGGGACACAATAATCCTATCCCTAGCAGTGTTTGCTTGCTGTCCTCACCCATTTTGTTCCATCTTCAGAGCACAAGGACGGGAATTTTTTGTTCCTTCCAAGACGTACAAGATTTCTTGTCCTAATGACAAAAACAAAACATATAAGGAAATGTAAAAAATACTCTCAATAACACTGCGTTTGAAACCTAACAAATTCACTCTCAAAACAACTATCTCTCGCAGCGCTCCTTCTTCCCTCTGGTTCGTCTCCGCAGTCAAAGGTAAGTATTTTTTTGTTCATTTTCTCCCCTTCTTTGCCTCTCATTTCACTATCCATGTTTGATTCCTTAGGTGTTTACTTGATTGCTTTTGCTTTCTAGCTTTGTTGCATCCCTGTTGTTTTTCTGTTCCCATATCTCTCTCTTTCTAGGGTTGTTTGCATTTGGGGGTGGCTCCTTTTAGCTGCTGGAGCCACCCCCAAATGCTCCTTTCTGTGCGTAGGATAACTCTTTTTTTTTCTAATAAATGAATATGCATGTTAAAGAATGTGCGGACTTCGTAATTTAGTGTTGAAAAATCAAATGATTACTTGCATGCATTAATTGAGGTTTAACCAGTTAAGCTTTTTAAAGGAACAAAGTTGGAGAGAAAAAAAGTTTAAAGAAAGTTTTCATGAGACCCACCATCAAAAGTTTTGGTTTTATGTTTGCATTACTTGTTTACAACAATTTGCATGAATTCTAGAAAACAACACGTGAAAGAAAAGTCAATGTTTCGTGGGACTCACTATAAGAAAGACTTTTGGTTTTATGGTTGTAAAACAGAATGATGATGGTGTTAAAATGTATAGACACCATCTGGCAACCATTGCAGTCAAGACCAGTCCAGGCTTACATATTCTTCGGGAGCCTCTTCTGCCAGTCTAGGATCTCATCCACAGGAATAGGCAAAGAGTTGAGTATCGTAGAGCGATGCAAGCGATAGCTTAATTGTGTTTAGCATTTTCCCTTGTATTTAAAAAAAATGCATAGACACCATGACTTCCGATATGACAAATCAAAGGGTAAATTTGCATTTTAAAGCATAGAATTAGTTAAGTTTTAGTCCTCTAGCATTAAATGAATATGCTTGCAACAAATTACATTTTTTTGGTAACGAATAAGCATGTTAGAGCATAAGTTTCCCAACATTATAGTTAAATTCCAAAATTTATTTATACTTAATTAAATATTTATTATATAAAAAGCTTGTTAGTCACCAAAGTGACCTTACTTAAAAAGATATTTAGATATTTAATTATGCATTCTTTCAATTATTCATGTTATATGATGCTAATAAATAACATAAAAGATGAACTGAACAATTAAGATTATTAATTATAATGCTAGGAGATCACTCAAAGGTAGATCATTGCTTATAATTAATAACATTAAAGAGACTTAACGACACACTTAGTGAATATGTTTGCATATCCAAAGATAACATGCACACTAGCTTGAGCATGATTGACTTTTTATTAAAGTGTCTATATATATTTTGTTGGCATCATTATGGATTAAGGATATGTATTTAATTATCACCTAAAGGTAAACTTTTTATGTATATAGTTTATTATTGTTTAAATCCATTAATTGTACTCAAAATATTAATGTGTGAGTTTGTTTTTACGTTTGCAGTTTCTAGTAATTTGTTAGCTATGGATAATGGTTTGATCAAGTTCAGTAGGATAAACTATGTCGATTAGTCTAACCAAATCTAATTTCAGTTGGGTATTATGGATAAGGACTTGACATTAGTTGCAGAGAAGCCTCCATCCATTACTGAGACTAGTACATAAGCCAAAAAGACATATTTTGAAGCTTGGGAAAAGTCTAATAGGTTGAGTCTAAACTTGATGCCATTGGCAATGACTGAAAATATTAAGTAATCAATGCCTCATATGAACAATGCAAGGAATTCATTATGAAAATCAAAGAGTACTCACAATTAAACGTAAGTGACAAGTCTATTATAGGAAGCTTGATGAGCAAATTGACGACTAAGATGTAATATCCTGATACTCATGTTAAGGCTAGAATAGTAATTTATGAGAAAGTATTGTGAAATTAGGAAAATGCACGTCATGCATAAATTAATTGTGACATACACATTTATTTTGCACATTCATATGATTGTACATGTATTCATTGACATTTTCAAGTAAATTTAATTTATAAGTAGAAATTGTGGATTAAATTGGAGTGTATGAATTGTGATTTGACAATTTTGGTATATTTTGGATATTTTGAAATTTTTGGTAAATTGTTTTAGCTGAAAATTTATTTGGAGAATAATCTAATTATTTTGATTTTTTGGTGAATTTTTGAAAATTTCTAAAATTTTGGGGTATTTTTAGATTAAGAAAAATAAGAGACCAATTAAAATGTGACAAATGGCTAAATTGTATTGAGACAAATGGTTTGTATTTGTGGTTGTTTGGATTGAGAGACACGTGCATATACATGCAAAACGCCACGTATTGTATGAATTCGATGAAGCTTTCCTCTGTTGTTGTTTCTTCACACCGAAGGTTTTGACAAAATATAGAAACTCTCTTTACTTTTACAGCAACAAATCCAGTGCATATATATTGTTTTATCATTAATTATTGATGTTTGCTTGAACCACCGAAGCTCTGTTCATTACTGTCTATATTGGAGATTTTGTTGAAACATCAGTTGTGGAATCTTTGTGCCTTTGATTTACATTTATTGTTGTAAATAGCCAGGTAAGTAGCTTAGGTGAGGTTTTTACGGTGTCAATATAAACATGCATGCATGGGCTTGAAACGTGAGGTTACGGTGGTATATGAACTAGATGATGGATTTGAGATTTGAGAATTGTTCAAAAACTATAGGAAATAGATTCTGGATTGAGTTATATGAAAAGTTAAGTAAGTTAATGAAGAAATATATGTCCCCTGTTCTAGTTTTAAGGAAAACGTATACGGTTGTTAGTTGATATACTGTTTATGCCTAAAAATATATGAAGTGTTAACAGAGATAAATTTGAATGAGCTTAGAATTAAGGGAACAATTTAAGTGATGTATTGCCATGGAAAAAAAGCATTAAAATGAAAATTTTATGATGAAATAAAGTTGTTAATGAAAATGAGAAATGCATAAAAAAATGCAAAGTGCTATTGATGAACATGCTCTGTTTCTGTGATATATGCGTTAATGTTTGGGAAATGTTAGGGATGGATTTATGTGAAGTTAAAGTTTAAGAAAACATAGAGTATAATAAGGCGTAGTGTTTTAACGAGGAAAATGATAGAAAACGTGAGCTGTTGTGATTAAAAAAAAGAAAGATGCAGAAAATGGAATATGCTAATGTAAACAGTATAATATTTGTTATGTATGTATAGAATTTTGGAATTTTGGATTTATTTGTGTTGGGGTTAATTGTGATGGAAGTAGAAAACAAAGTGGTTTATGTAGCAGATGTATTAGTTGCGATGTGTAGGAAGGGAGAAAAAAAAAAGAAAGAAAGAAAGAAGAAGAAGAGAAGTACAGTTCGGTGATCTGGGTTTGGTGAAAAAGATGAAGTTGGCGTGTTAGAGAGAGACAAGGTGATGGTTTAATTGTGTGGGTTATAAACTAGAGTTTTTCATAGAATAGCCCTAAGTCTTTTGATTATAACTTTTTCATCCGAATTCCAAATGACTTGAAACTTAGATCAATGGATTCCTAAGACATTTTTCTTTCTTTCCATAAAAATTTAAAGTTATTTGAATTGATTTGAAAGTGATTGATAGGATGAAAGTACGGAAGTCTGTTGGAATGTTACGAACTAGAAATTTTCATGAATATGTTTCGGTATTCTGATTATAACTTGAGTTGTAGATTTCTTAATGAGTTGATTTTTGATTAATATTAAACTAGAGACATATTTATATAATTTTTGTGAAGAATTCGAATTTTAATTCTATCTCTAAGATTTTAAAAATTGGCATGAAACTGAGTTTTAGCTTAGGCTGTAGCATTACCAGGGATAGAAATCATATCTTGTGGTTATTGAATAAACTGTATTGATGTGGGCCAAATTAGGCTGAGTTGTCTTCACCAAAGTTGTATATTATTCTCTTAACTTTAACTTGGTATAAAGTTTGTAACTTTTGGATATCTGAGCTGAAAGGTATGAGTTGTACAATTAGAGGGTATGATCATGTACTAGCCAAAAGTTCAAATGTGCACAGTCTGTGGTATTTTATGCATAACTCAGTGAATACTGAATCAAATTGGATGATCTTGGAGTCATTAGAAACTTAAGACACTTTAGAATAGTTTCTAAAAGAAATTTTTGCCTAATTTTGTCATGTACCCTATCAGATTAATTATGCAAAGTTGACCCAAAATTATATGGGTAGAAAGTCTGAAGCGGTAAATTAAGTTATGTAATTGATTTCACATTATTTTATTTTGGCCCAAATTATAAGTACCAAATGATATTAATGAGGACTTTGATATCTGATTGATTTGATGATGAAAATTACAATAAGATACCCAGAATTGTCACTAAACATGCTGTGCATACTTTCTATACATTGATGTGCATAAAAGAACACTTGTACATTTGTGCAAAAATGTGATATTTGTGAATGTGTTGTGTATGTTTTAGAGAAGCATATCGGATGTCAGTCGGACATTGCCGGACCATCTAGACAATAGCATATTGGAGCGTTCTGTGAGTCAACCTAGATGAATTTCCTAGGATTGATTTAATTTGATTTGTTAAACTTTCAATTATTGAACTGTTGCGATTATTTTTGAATTCCAGACTAAAAGTCCGAGGAGTATATATTTGGGACTGTATTGGAAGTGTTCTGATTTGTTTGATAATTCTGATTGTATACTATGTGAATTCTCAACGAAAGTTGAATGCCGGACTTAGGTCCAATGATTATGAAATTTATGACTGTGCTTTATACATGATTGTGATATGTGGTAAATTTTGAATTGATGCATTTCATAAAATGCATGCTCAGATAAAGACGTTGTGACCGGAGTGGTCAGTATCAAGCGCTTGCACGTAGACCTTTGCTCCGTGATATACGATTTGGCACGTAGAGCTATGCTTTGTGATATATGTTTCTGATTGAACCCAATAGGCCAATATTTGTATATATGATAGGCACTCGGTCACAACATTAATAACGAATGTGGAGTCTCATATGCATCTGTATATGTTTATATATGATCTGATTCGCATTAATAAAATGATGTGCCATGACAGTGTGAGTATTTGAAATATTCATGTTCTATATGTAATTTGTGTATGTGAATCTGGTGAAATCATCAATGATGATTCACTCATTGAGTTCTCAAAACTCATAAAAATTGCAATGTGATTTTTCAGATACGAGACAGGAGACTTAGGTGCTTATTCTGGATTAGAAAAACGTTTTGGACTAAGTTATGGCTCAGAGGTTTATCAGCTGATGTCAGAGAGTTATAGCTTTATGTTGTAGTTTTTGCTTGAACCTATATGAGGCTTTGTAAATATTTGTTTAATAGAGACAATGTAGACTTCGTGAATGAATGCAATGAATGGTTTAAAATTTGATGATTTATGATTATGTTAGATGATGCCATGTATAAGTTGGATATGTTTTTGCTCTAACATGTCATTATCATAGGATATGTACTTGAATATTCTTGAATGTTTGGGTATGTACTTTGTGGTAGTGGGATGTTACATTTTTGGTATCAGAGCATGGTTTGGCATCTTTAGGGACAAATATGAGTTGAGATATGATAATTAGTGAGATATTC
>JAOSBK010000205.1:40908318-40919026 GCA_027568895.1 Erythroxylum shatona | reverse complement strand
GAATGAGTGATAAATTGATGTGATTTATTTGCTATGCTTAGCAATGTGAACTATGTGATCTTATGATATACCATGTTGCATGAACATCTAGAATGTGTTTATGATCTGAATGAGTGTCTATAAAATATGTATTATATGTATGTGATCCGGTGAAATCATCAATGATGGTTCACTCATTGAGTTCGCATAACTTATAAAAATTGCAATGTGATTTTTTAGATACGAGACAGGAGACCTAGTTCTTTAGACAGGGCTAAAGGACCATTTGGATTTTGTTATGGCTCAGAGGTATGTCAACTGGCTCCAGGAGTGTTGTGCCTTGTATTTTGTTATTTTTGTTAGAACCCGTATGAGGTTATGTAAATATTTGTCTAAAGGAAATAATTTAAAATTTTGTAGATTAATGCAATGAATGGTTTTAAAATTTGCTGACTTTTAAATGATGTTAGTTGATGCCATGTGTAAGTTGGAATTGTTTTGCTCTAACATACCATTATCATAGGTTATGTTCCTAAAAGTTTGGGTATGTACCCTATGGTAGTGGGATGTTGCATAAGAAGTTTGATTGATCACAACCTATCTATGATCATGTGATAGACATGTCAAATATGGTAGTAAAGCTGAAATCAATGGCATAGATGTAAATGAATCCTTCCTAGTATAATTCATTAACTCACTTCCTCTTGAATTTGGTCAGTTCCAAATGAATTACAACACTCTGAAGGAAAAATGGAACTTTTAATAAATCAAGGTCATGTTAGTGCAAATGGAGATTAAAGAAAATGAAGGAACACAATGTTCATCTTACAGTACACAAAGAAGCTAGCAGTAAAAAAGGAAAGCCAAGAAAGAAGATCAACAAAAAGGACAAAGCCTCAATGAAGGTTAATGAGGGCCAAATTCATAAAGAGTAGCGATGTTTCTTCTGCGAGAAAGCTGGTGACCTCAAGAAAGATTGCCCTAAGAGAAAGGCTTAGTTCGAAAAGAAAGGTAAGTACTATGTTTCAGTATGTTTTGAATCAAATATTATGGAGGTGCCTAATAATACCTAGTGGTTAGATTTAGGTGCAACTACTCATATGTCAAATATTATGTAGGGATTCGTTTCGATCCAAACCATATACAGAACTAAAAAGTTCCTATATATGGGTAACAGAATAAAGGCACGAATAGAAGGATTTGGGACGTACAAATTGATCTTAGACACTGGTTGTAGTTTAGATCTCAAAAAGTGTCTTTATGTTTCTGATTGTGATAGAAATTTAGTTTCTATTAGTAAGTTCGATAAGATGGGTTTTAATTTCAATATTGGAAATAATGTTTTTTTTTTGTATAAACGACAATACTATTATGGTTCTGGTACATTAATGGATGGTTTATATTGTTTCAACCTTGATGTTAATTATTCTAAATCCTTTTTTCATAATGAACACTTTGCTTATTTATGGAAGGTTAGGTTATATATCTAGAGAAAGGGTGATGAGGTCAGTGAAAAGTGAAATCTTACCTCAACTAAATTTTACTGACTGGGGTCTATGTGTGTGGATTACATTAAAGGGAAACAAACCAAATACATATCTAAGAGTTCAACCACAAGAAGTACTAAGTTACTTGAATTAATACACACTGATATATGTAGTCCATTTCATGTTCCATCTTGGGTCGGCAAAAAGTATTTTTATCACCTTTATTGATGACTATTTACGTCATTGTTATCTTTATTTATTGCGTGAAAAGTCTCAATCAGTAGGCATTCTTGTGGTAGAAAGCTAATTAGATAGAAAATTGAAAGTCATAAGTTTTGATAATGATGGTGAATATTATGGTAAATGTCATGAGAATGGATAGTATCTAGGTCTATTTGCAAAATTTCTTCAAATTTGGGGCATTTGCACACAGTATACAATGCTCGGTACACCATAACAGAATGATGTAGCTGAAAGGTGGAATCATATTCTTATAGATATAGTTAGGAGTATGTTAAGTTACACCAATGTACCTTTATTTTTATAGATGTATGCTTTAAATACAACAACATATCTACTTAATTGGGTTCCCTCGTAAAGCAATTCTTGTGACACCTTATGAATTGTGAAAAGGTAAGAAACCCAACTTGAGGCACTTGCATGTTTGGAGTTGCCCAACAGAAATAAGGATTTATAATCCTTGTGAAAGGAAGTTTGATGCAAGAACTATTAGTGGTTACTTCATTGATTATCTAGAAAAGTCTAAATGGTACATATTTTATTGTCCTAACCATGGTACAGGAATAATTGAATATCGTAATGCTAGGTTCATTGAAAATGGGAGAATTAGTGGGAGTAGGGAACCACAAAAGGTGAATATTCAAGAGATTCAAGTGAAAAATCCTTCACTTAGTGTCTCTTCTCAAGTTGTTATTCCTGGTATTGTATCATAGTCACGCAACATATCGGAATAACAAGTTAATATTTCAAACCCACAAGAAGAGAATATTAATAATGAACTAGTAAATAATGTGTAAGTCATAAACGATCAAGTGATACCACAAGAAATAGTATTGCAAAGGTCTATAAAGGAGAAATATCAATTATATCATATGTCTATGTGGTGTATTTACTTAAGTACATGTGTGATTTGAGCATTGATAAGGATCTAGTCTCATTTTAAAAAGCCATAAAATGTAATGATTCTAAAAAGTGGCTCAATGTTATGAAAAAAGAGTTAAAATCTACAGATGATAATTCAAGTTGGGAAACTAGTTGAGTTACCTAAAGGCTCAAAGCAAGTGGGCTGTAAACGGGTCTTTAAAACTAAAAGGGTCTCCAAAAGTAACATTGAAAGGTATAAAGTCAGACTTGTAGCTAAAGGGTATACTTAAAAGGATGACATTGACTTTAAAGATACCTGCTCTCCATTTTCAAAGAATAACTCTTTAAAAATTGTTTTGGCATAAATGGATATAAAGACCACTTTCTAAATGATGACTTAGAAGAAAAAGTTTATATAGACCAACCGGAAGGTTTTGTGACTGCACAAAAGGAAAATATGGTGTGTAAATTAAAGAAGCCAACATATGGTTTGAAACAAGCTTCCTGACAGTAGTATCTTAAATTTAGTTAAATTATTACCTCTTATGTTTTTGTAGAGACCACTGTTGATAGGTGTATATATATGAAAGTATGTGGGAGCAAGTTCATTATTTTGGTACTATATTTTGATGATATTCTTTTGGCTGCAAATGATTTAGGCTTGTTACATGATGTAAAGAAATTTCACTCTAATAACTTTGAAATGAAAGATATGGGTGAGGCATCGTATGTGATTGGAATAGAAATATTTCGTGACAGGACACAAGGATTGTTAGGGTTATCTCATAAAGGATATATCACTAAAGCACTAGATATATTTAAGATGAAAAATGCTCAGCAGGGGTAGTAATTCAGAAGGGGGATAAATTTAGTGAAATGCAATGTCCCAAAAATGATTTAGAACGAAAGGAAATGAAATATATTCCCTATGCATCTGTAGTTGGGAGTCTGATGTATATTCAGACTTATAATTGACCAAATATCAATTTTGCTATTAGAATGTTAGGCCGATATCAAAGTAATTCTGGATTGGACTATTAGAAAGCTGCAAAGAAAGTTATTAGGTATTTACAAGACACCAAGGATTACATGCTCACATACAGGAAATCAAATCACTTAGAAGTGACTGGTTATTCAGATTCAGACTATGTTGGTTTTGTAGAGTCAAGGAAATCTACCTTCGGTTATCTATTTTAACTAGGAAAAGGGATAATTTCTTGGAAGAGTGGAAAACAGTCTATCATTGCTATTTCTAATATGAAGGTTGAATTTGTGGCATGTTTTAAGGCCATTATTCAAGCATTGTGGTTGCGAAATTTTATCTTAGGACTAGATATTGTCGACAGTATAGCTAGATTACTAAGAATTTATTGTGATAATTCTGCAGCTATCTTCTTCTCTAAAAATGAAAATTATTCTAAGGGTACTAAACAAATGGATTTGAAATACTTGTCAATCAAAGAATAAGTGCAAAATCATAAAGTGTTAATTGAACATGTTACAACTGATTTAATGATAGTGGATCTGTTAACTAAAGGATTAGCGCCTAAAACATTCACTAGCTATGTTGAAAAGATGGACATTATAAATAAGTCATTGTTAGCGTGAGATCATATTATGTATAAACATATATTTAGATATTTGCTATTATTGTTTTGGCACTTATGAATTCAATTAATGTTATGTTTTTACTTATTTGTTATTTGCCACATTATGTTGTATAGACGTATTGTTTTATTGTGATGGCAAATTATGTTTTGAGAAAACATTAAAGTTGAGAATTACAGTATTTCCCAATTATAGTTAATTTGAGTTAAGTTGGTTGTGGGATACTTAGAAAAAATCATGTCGTTAAATGACTTGTTACTGTCATGTTCTCTTCATTTCAATTAATTCAAGTTTGATGGCTTGATAGATTCGATATATGATGCACGCTTGTATTGTTGGATCATCAAGTTGTAACACGGTCCAAGTAGGATATTGTTAGATCAATTTAATAATCATAAAGTATAGCTCATATTACTTTATTTGATTCTAATACGAAGTGGGCCTAAAATAATGGTTATTAGACTTATAAAGAAAATTAGAATCATTAGGGTTAATTAATAAAACCCTTCCCTCTCCCTTCAGTCAAGAAACGTTAACAGATATCAAAGAAATATAAGTTATTGCACTATTGAAACGAACGGAGAAAGGGAAGAAGGTGAAAGTGGATAAAGCTTTTGCGTAGAGAAGTATTTGCAATCAAGAAGGAATTACACATATTAAGCATCGATCATGGTTAGTATTTCTTTCTTTTGTTTATAGCATGAATCTTAGGATTTGAAAGTGCTGAATAAATTGTATCATAGATGATCTTGGGTGAATTCTAGGCTTAAAATATTACTTAGAATGTTAAAGATTAAAATTTAAATGTAAATATTGCTTAAAATGTTAAATATTGAAATATACAATAGAGACTTAAATTTAAGAAATCAAAACACCAAGCAGAGGGATGAGGAGGGGTATAACAATTGAAAGGTTAAAACATTGAGAAAAAGGGCGATGAAGAGGAAGGCACCAATCATCATCCTTTAAGTTTTAAGCTAGGGTAGCTTACCCATACGGAGGTTTCATTATTCTTACTACTTTTCTTCTCATCGTCGGCTTCCATCGTGGGCTGATTGAATTTGGGGATTAGGGTACAGATCTTCAATAACTAATGATTCGTCTCTCTCTTGTTTGGGAGTTTCTTTGTCTTGTCTCTTGGTAAGTTTAACCTAGGATTTCATGGCTGACGACGACATCGTATTTGAGGACGATGGCGATCTGGATGTGGTTGTTGACCCTTCATTCCGTTTGATTGGGCGTTTTTACACAGACAAACCCATAAGCTTCCAGGCTATGAAGCAAACATTGGCTTCCCTTTAGAGACCTTTCATGGGGATGTCGGTGAGGGAAGAAGGTCAGAGTCTTTATGTCTTTCAATTCTATCATATTATGGACCTTAAGCATGTGTTAGAAATGGCTCTTTGGACTTTTGATAATCAACTCCTATTGCTTGGTAAAATGGATGGGTCCACTCTTCCTTCTGCGATTCCTTTATACACCACTCCTTTGTGGGTTCAGATACACAAATTGGAGGAGGGTTTTATGACTGAAAGGGTGGCCAAGAGATTGGGAGATGAACTGGGTGGTTTTTTGGCGGCTGACTCAAATAATTTTAAAAGCCCCCGTCGGTCCTATATGCGCTTGAGGTATGAACATGATGTACGCAAGCCAATTCGTCAAACATTGAAATTGTGAGCTAAAGAAGGTAATTGGTTTTTTTTCCTACTTTGGAGTACAAAAGACTGCCTTCGGTGTGCTTTTTGTATGGCTTCCTTGGGCATACGGAATGGTATTGCAGGTGGCTTTTGAACAGAGGTAATGCTCCTCTGGTCAGAAAATTTGGCCCAGAAATACGTGTTTTTACCCGCAGACACCAGCTGAAGATTGCTGAACGATGGTTGAGGGAGGAGTGGTAGGGACTGGTCGGCGGATAGTAGTTCAGGGACTTTTGAGACTTTCTTTGTTAATCATCATCCGGAGGGTGCTCACGAAACTATTGCTATTGCCGATTTGGGGCTCAAGGCATATGACAACCCTGTTCCTGGAACAATTTCGACCAATAATTCGATCGATGATATTGTGATTATTAATCCGAAGTGTAGAAGGATAGGTTCTGAGCTGTCGATGCCTAATCCAGTTGATGAGTAACATATTGAACAAGGCAGCACTTCAGCTTCACCACACGAGATCTTGGTGGGCATTGGTTCATAGGCCCGCCGTCAGATATGAGTACCATTAGCTGGAATTGTCATAGGCTTGGCAACTCACGAGCAGTTAGGACCTTGCAGGAGATCATTAGAACTCAAAAGCCACAATTTATTTTTCTTATTAAAACCTTTTGTAACTCCAAGACAGTGGATGAAATAAAATCTTTGTTAAAGCATGATGGTTTTTTAAATGTTGATCGTGCTGGTCATAGTGGTGGGTTAGCCTTCATTTGGAAGGGCTGCTTATCTATTAATTTAATCAGTTCCTCTACCAGGTACATTGATGTGGAAGTTCAAATGGCCCAACTTGGCTCTTGGCGAATAACTAGTTTCTATGGTGAACCTGACAGAAGCAGGCGTTCACGTTCCTGGCAATTGCTTCGTTTGTTAGCATCACATAGTGATCTTCCTTGAGTCTGTCAAGGGGATTTCAACAATATATTAGCGGCTTCAGAAAAACAAGGTGGGCAAGTTCAACCTGAGCATTTAATTAGGGGATTCCAGAATGCAATTTCTGATGCTACACTTTATGATTTCCCAATGTTCGGCTATCCATTCACCTGGGAATCTGGTCGAGCGAGTGGCCACCTAATCGAAGAAAAGTTGGACCACATCTTAGTCTCGAACTCATGGACACTGAAATTTCCCAAAGCCCATGTTGTGGTTCTTGATACTTCTTCTTTCGATCTCCTGCCGCTACTCTTACAGCTTCGTTGTTATTTTCCAAGGCCATACGCTCGCTGCTTTCGGTTTGAGAATAATTGGAACAGAGAAGTGGGCTGTCGGGAATTGGTTACTACTTGTTGGGCTGAAACGGTGGGCATGACTCTTTCCGAGCGTCTTGCTCGTTGCAGTGCTCTATTGTCAGTATGGGGAAAAGAGCTTCGAAACTATCAGAAGCAAGAATTAGCTGACTGTTTAGCAATCATGGCTTCAGTTAGGGGCAACTGATGGTCAACGGATGTGAATTGTTTCATCAACGCTTGGAACCGGTATCAGGAACTTCTCCTCCAACGAGAGATTTTTTGCAAGCAACTCGCAAAGGCTTTCTGGATTCGGGAAGGGGATGCAAACACCCGCTTTTTCCACAAGCGAGCTACTACTCGACAACAGAAAAATAGGATTGACTCGCTGCTTGATGCGGATGGTAATCAATGCAACTAGAATTCAGACCTCCAGGATTTAATGGTACGCTACTTCACTTCTGTTTTTACATCACAGAACTATACTTCCCTTTCTGTTTCGGATATGATTCCGTCTTTGGTATCAAGGGAGCAGAATGATTTTCTCCTTGCTCTATATACTACCACTGATGTGCGTGCGGTTGTTTTTAGTATGAAAGTCGACAAGGCCCCAGGTTTAGATGGTTTCAACCCAGGCTTCTTCCAAGGGTTTTGGGGTTTAATTGGTGGTGATGTTGCTAGTACTTGCATTTCCATCCTTTAGCAACGACATATTTTGGCATTCTTTAATGAAACGGGGCTGGTCCTGATTCCAAAGAAGCAAGCTCCTACAATTATGGCTGATTTTAGGCCAATTGCCTTATGCAACATGCTACTGAAGATTGTGACCAAGATGATTGCCAATAGGTTGAAGTCTTTGCTCCCTCAAATTAGCTCTAAAAGCCAGGGTACTTTTGTGACCGGATGGAATATACAGGATAATTGTATTGTAGATTTTGAGGCTATGCATGCCCTTCACAGGTGTAATAGAGGTAATAATTTCGCACCTATAATTAAAATGGACATAAGCAAGGCATACGATCGTATGGAGTGGTCGTTCTTACACCAAATGATTCTTAAATTTGGGTTCTCACATGAATGGGTGGCTCTTGTAATGTCGAGCGTGGTTTCGGTCAAATACTAGTTTCTACAAAATGATCACGAGATTGGCCCTATCCTTCCGACTAGGGATCTCCGTCAGGGAGATCCTTTGTCTCCCTATCTCTTTATTATTTGCACGGAAGGTCTTTCCAGGATTGTGAATAAGGCGGTTCAAGTTGGTAGCTTGAGTGGATTTCGGGTGTCTAGAAATGGACCTTTGCTTTCTCATCTATTTTTTGTTGACGATAGTTTGGTTTTCATCAAGTCCAATATTGATGAAGCTAATAATCTGAAGCAAGTGGTACTGTTGCCGCCTGCAGTCAAATTCAAAAGAAATCACTTCCGTTAATACAATTTAATGTAGTAATGGTAAGTGGATATCGTTCCCACGAGAAATTTTTAATGATAAAGATTAGCGAATTTAAAACTAAAACAAATTAACGAAAAGGGGGGGTTGGTTCATGATAATTTAAGGAAAAATATAAAAATTGAAAATAAAGAGAAATAATTGGATCTGAAAATATAAGAGACAAACCTTGGTTTTGGGTCACCGATGTTATCACGCTAAAATGGATCTTCGATATAAAATTTCAATCATTGACAAACATTTATTGGCACGCACGGCATGTAATCAATCAAGTGAATATCTCCTTAGAAATTTTCGACTCTAATGTAGAGAAGGCAATCCTAATTGCTACTTGTGATTAGCGAAACTGAACGTCATATTTCATTAATCTAGCGATTGAATAAATTAATCCCTAGTTGCGCACCTAGAAACCAACGAATTCAATTAGAAAGAGTAGATCGGAAGATATTCAGTATCATTAACAACATAAACTTTATTCAAACATCTCACACATAATAACGGATAACATGACTCCCCTCAACTAAGAAAAGAAGTTTAGCTACTCATAACAAAAGTGAAAAACAAAGAAATAACAAAACACATGGTCTCAATCCCTAGTCTTTCCCTAAAGAATACGAAAATATGGAAGAAAAGATGCAGAAAACGCAAAAAAACTGAAGGAAAAAAGTGCAAAAAATGAAAATCTATCTAAAACCTAATCTAGCTTGCGTGAATAGTGATCCTCTCTCCTTTTATGCTTATTTTTCCGATTTCCCTCCTATTTTCCTTTATTCTCGTCAAATAATGTATCCCCCAATTTTAGGTGGTCAATCCCCTTAAAAGATGATAATATAATCTTTAAAGAATGTGAGAATCTTGAATTTGACTTTTGAAAATTGATCTACAGATTTATTCCATCCTTATGCGTGTCCACGCTTAGTCACTGAATTGCTGTCAAACTTGGAATTTTGGATTTTCATCATTATTTTGCATTTTTTTTATTCAATTTCGTCTCTAAGGTGTTGAAAATCATCTGTAAACAATTATAAGACAATTCCATTAATTTCGAATAATAATTTCAACACATTAAAGATAATTAAGTACAAAATCAGTGCAAATTGATGACTTAACAAATTCTCTCACACCGAACCTTTGCTCGCCCTCAAGCAAACATGTCAAACCACTACACTCAGTCAATTCATCCTTCATAAAATCAAGTGCACACAATCCATTAACTTGGGCCAATAAGACTTAAGTTGCAACACATATCATAATCACTTTTCACCAATGTAAACAAACAAAGTCAAAATAAGACATCTTTGCTCAAAAACAAGTATGAAATCCAAATGAATTCTTCTCACGGATTTCGCTCTTACACTCAAGTGTTTGAGGGCAAAGTGTATCGTTCATATGTCTCTCTAACATATTGCACTACCACAGGCTTGCAATTTCACCAGTTATCATTCATTTAGATCACATGAATTAATAGATCATAAGGACTTTATTCAAGTTTATAATAGGGCTAGGTTCACAGTTGAGGTAAAAATGACAAAGGATTATTCACAAGCATTCACATAGCACTAAGTAAAAGGAACACGCAAATTAAAATTCTGAGATAAACATGAATAAAAAGGACTACAACTTCTAATTACTAACTAGTACTACTATACTTTATTCTTCTCTTTTTCTCCTTTTTTTGATTTTTTCTTTTCCTTTTCTTTCTTTTTCTTGCTTTTTCTTCTATCTTTTTTTCTTTCTTTCTTTTTCCAAATAATGTTAAGAACAAGGGAAAACAATAAAAACATGAGAAAATAACAACACATGAGTAGAAGTACCTATAAAAATATCTCAGAATATAATATAGAATAAAAGTCCCAAATTACTCAATGCTTCATTCAACTTATGATGGGGAAAGGCTAATGTGGTTTTTTTTATTTTAAAATAAGGCGATTGATTGAAAAATAAGGATAAAGCTTCATGTTTGAAAAAGGAAAATAACTAGGTGGGGCATTTTTAAGCTAAATGCTGTAAAAACAAGGAAGGCCTTAATCATGTCTATATCCCATATAATCAAATAAATTTAAGCCGGTTCCGAGCAAGTTCTGAAGGCAACATGAATAGAGGAGCCTCACACAATTCAAAGAAATAGCATGACATAAAGATGATGTCATT
>JAOSBK010000205.1:40869372-40908218 GCA_027568895.1 Erythroxylum shatona | reverse complement strand
CCATAACTCTAAGGATTCATAGATCAATCCAATCATACCCGGAATTATTCATGAATGCATGTACAATTATTTTCATGTGCAAATTTATTCACTATTCATGTATAAATGCATGGCATTTTTATGCATGATATTTACCATTCTAACCCCTCCCACAAGTAATGGGATGTTACAAAAATGTTGCAATATCTATTTAATATTGTTGCTATAGTTTGAAGCTAATTTGTTGCCTTAGTCAAAACTTAAAGCAATATTTTTTATTTTTTATCTAATAAAAAAATTTTATTGCCTTATACTTATTGTAGCATCAATGATTATACTTAGTGCCTATTTGGTTGAGCTTTTGGAGGGTGAATAAGCACTTTTTTACCACAAAAGCTATTTTTAAGAAAAATAAGTATTTGGCTGTAAAATTCAAAAGCACTTTTTAAATAGATATTACTTTTTCAGAAGCTAAAATATATCTTTTTAATAAGCAAAATTTTGAAGCTTTTTTAAAAAAAGCCCCTCATTTTAGCTTTTTTGGGTAGATATTTTTCCGTCGTTTACGTTTATATTGCAAAGACCCTAAACTCTCTGACCAACTCTGTCATCTTGCTTCGACTCTCTCCCCCCAACCTAATGTTCCATACAACTCCCTCTGATCTATATGAGTCACGACTCATCTCTCTAACCGACCCGACTTGCTTCAGCTTTTCTCCGGCTCTCAGTTAGTCTTCTCTAGTCCCATGCCTAGTGCAAAGGTAACAACTTGCCATCTAATTCAATGTCGGATGAATATATAAGGATTTATAACTATGTCTGATTCCTATATGTTTAACGCCGTCAATTTTGATTTTTCTATTAGTCATTGAAGATAAAATGGTGTTTCATAAATTACCCAAACAAAATCATGAGTAATGTTAACTTATTTTCTTACAGGGCGAGAAGGCTTTGTTGTCTTTTGTGTTTTTATTTAATTTTTTGATTGTCTGTGCTTGTTCCGATTTATGTTCTGTTGGTCTTATGGAATATAAAGTGAGGAATTGAAGGCAAAATTGCGAAAGCTGGAGGAATTGGCAGAAAGGAATGCATATCAAGGTTAAGGACATTACACCGAAGAAGGGTACCCATGAGTCTTTCTCTTCTTATAAAGATCAACTTGGGTTTGGTAACTCACACCTTACTCTGAACCCTCTTGTTATTATATGCTAGTTATCACTTGTGGCTGTGTAAATTGTGAAGTTTCAAATGCATGTATTATGGGAAAGACATCATTTTTGTAATTGAAATAGAAACAAACATGTATTTTTTACTGTTGGTTTTCTAAATCGTGATATTTGGAATGGATTCATATTGGGCAAGATGTGTTTTGGGCCACCAAAGTTGAGATGCTTTTAACTTTTTGATTTCTTCTGAGTTATGTGTTTATTAATGCTTGTGATAATATACATTTATTGATTTAGCTCTATCAGTATCCTATTTTGGCTAGATAAAGTTCCCAGTAATGTGAGATATTAGTTGTTTGTTGCTCTATTATGATTCTTGGGGAGGGAATGTGAAATGGAGTGGGAGATATTGGTTCTGTGGTTTGAGAGTGAATGGCTTGAGCAGCTTAATGTCGATATGTTCGATTCTCACTTACAATCTATCTCAACCCTTGATCTATGGCAATGATTATAGGATATTTCTTTAGGTGTACATTTTACATATATGAACCATTCTCATTAAACTTGAATGCTTACACAATCAGATTACTGAAAGGAACTTTACTCATATTTTAAGTGATCACTTACTTTTTACATATATGAACCATTCTCATTGAACCTAAATACTTTACACAATCAGATTACTGAAAGGAACTTTACTTATACTTTAAGTGATCACTTATTTGTAAGTAAACCTTTCTATAAAATTGTAATGTATCTACTTGCCATAGCTGAAGTAGCTATGAAATGATTTGATTGCATGGTAATGCTATCGTCTGCAACCAAATTTAAAAAGAAACCAACTTTCGTCAATACAAAATAATGTAGTAGTGGAAAGTATGGATCATTTCCAAGAGGAATTTTTAACGGTAAAGGTTAGCGAATTTAAAACTAAAACAAAGTAATGAAAGGGGAGGGGGTTGTTTTCAATTCACAAAATTTAAGAAATAGATAACAAAAATCTGAATTTAACAAAAGTGATTGGATCTGAAAATTTAATAAAAAAACCTTGGTTTCAGGTCACCGATGTTATCGTGATAAAATGGATCCTCGATATAAAATTTCAATCATTAATAAACATTCATTGGGGGTATTTTCCCTTAAGTGTAAAAAACTAGAAATATGTATCCTAGTATTCTTATTAAACAACAACCTAGATACAATCGTAGGTTTAATTGAGTAATAGCTTTAAGAATTAAGAAACCATTGAGTAAGATAATACATGTACAACAAGCAATTAATTAAGTGAATATCTTCTTCGAAATTTCAACTCTAACTTAAAGAAAGTAATTCTAATTGCTACTTGTGATTAGCGAAACTAAACGTCATATTTGATTAATCTAGCTATTGAACGAATCAATCCCTAGCTGTGCACCTAGAAATCAATCAATCCAATTAGAAAAAGTAATTCAAAAGATACTCAATATTCATTAATGAACAAACTTTATTGAAACATATCACACATAATAGGTGATAACAAGGTTCCCCTCAACCAAGAAAATAAGTTTAGCTATTTATAACGAAAGTAGAAATCAAAGAAATAACAAAATATATAGTCTCCATCCCTGGTCTTTCCTTAAAGAATACGAAAATCCCTATAAGAAAAGTGCAGAAATTGAGAATTAATAGTGGTTGTCACAAAAACAAAAGAAGAAGAGCAGAAACTTAAACTCTATCCCTAAGTTGCTGCTAAAAAGAACAAAAGAAGAATACAGAAAAATGTCAAAACTACTCCTAAACTATGCTACCAAAAACTATAAGAAAAGAATGCAGAAATTAAAACTAATCCTATGGAAATTCTGCAGAAAACTATCCTACACTAAAGGCTAACATGAACAGTCACATTTTCTCCTTTTAATGCCTACCGATCCCTTCCTTTTTCATCCTATCTTCTAGATCACGTTTCCCACATGTTCAAATTGTAAGTCTCCATCAATCTGATCTTAAAAGATTATGAGAATCTCAAACGAATCAAATTCGGAGTTTGAAAGTAGATCTGGAAATTAATTTCATCCTTGCACGTGCCCACGCTTAGTGACTGAATTGCTGTCAGACTTGGAATTTCAAATTTTCTTCGTTTCTTTTTCATCTTTTTGATTCAATTTCATCTCTAAGGTGTTGAAAATCATCTGTAAATAATTATAAGATAATTCCATTAATTTGAATATTAATTTCAACACATTAAAGAGAATTAAGTATAAAATAAGCGCAAATTGATAACTTAACAAATTCCCTCACACCAAACCTTTACTCGCCCTCGAGAAAATATGTCAAACTACTACACTCAGTCAATTCATCCTTCATAAGATCAAGTGCATACAATCTATTAACTTGGGCTAGTAAGACTTAAGTTGCAACACACATCATAATTGTTTTTCACCAATACAAATAAATGAAGTCAAAATAAGACATCTTTGTTCAAAAGCAAATATGAAATCAAAACGAATTCTTCTTATGGGTTTCACTCTTACACTCAAGTATTTGAGGGCAAAGTGTTTCTCTCAAATCTCTCTCTAACATATTGCACTACCATAGACTTGTAATTTCACCAGTTATCATTCATTCGGATTATAGGAGCTAATAGATCATAAGGACTTTATTCAGGGTTGTAATGGGGCTAAGATCGCAGGTGAGGTAAAAATGGAAAAAGGTTAATCACAAGCATTCACAAAATATCAAGTAAAAGGGATACTCAAATTAAAATTATGAGATAAATACATGATACAAAGGGTTACAACTACTCATACTAACTCACGCTACTATGCTTTATTCCCTTTTTTCTTTTTCTTCTTTTTTCTTTTTTGTTTCTAATTTTTTCTTTTTCCCTTTTCTTTCTTTTTTCCTTTTTATTTTTTGTTTCATCTTTTTGAATAATGTTAAACACAAGTGAAAATAATAAAAACAAGAGAAATCACTAGCAGCAAAATTTAATAAACACATGAGTGGAAGCACCTAGAAAAGTATCTCAGAATAAAATACAAAACAAAAGTCCCAAATTACTCAATGCTTCATTCAACTTGTGATAGGGTAAGGCTAATGGGATTTTTGGGTTTTTAAATAAGGTGATTAATTGAAAAACAAGGTTAAAGGCTCAACATGTTTGCAAAAGGAAAATAACTAGGTGGGTCATTTTTAAGCTAAAAGGTGTAAAAACAAGGAAGACCTTAATCATGTCTATATCCCTATGTAATCAAATAAATTCAAATCGGTTCCGTGCAAGTTCTGAAGGCATCATGAATAGAGGAGCCTCACATAATTCAAAGAAATAACATGACATAAAGATGATGTCATTTAGGCTCAAATTTCACTCACAGGTTCAATTCAAGAATTCACTGCAATTCCACACATTCCTTATCACTCAAACGTCAAATTTTTTACTAAGTCTATAAAATCAGTTATTGCAATCAATCAACATAATTCACCTCAAAACTCACTTAGCCCAATTTAATTTCATGCATATACTCAATCTCATCCAAAGTAATTTGACCAAGCTTTATGGCTTAACATGCATGACCACATGCAAAATTCATTAAAAATCACACCAAAATTGAAAATATTCACACATCAAAATTCCAATTCTTTCCCCCATACCTAGACCAACATTGTCCTCAATGTTAAAAAAGCATAAAAATAAAAGAAAAAGTTAAAGAAAGCTTCTCTATTATGGAAGTGCCGAAATCAAGGTGTTGGCGGATGTGGTGGAGAAATATCAGCAGCAAAATGTACGGGCATGGCAAGCCTATGAAATTCACTTTTCTTCCTGGGCATTATGCTAGACCACCTGCAAAAGAGGAAAACAATAACGCAATTTCAAAAGAACAAGTTAGGGTAGATGAGTGAGTAGGCAAGGAAGGCTGGGAGTTTCGTGAGTGCGTGGTGGGCAAATGGGAATGATAGGCTAAAATGGGTGGAAGATTCGGCAGCTGAAGATTGAAAGTTGAAAAAGAAATTAGGGCAAAACAAAAGAGGGAAAATAGAGAGGGAAAAAGGGGGTGGCAGGAGACAATCAAAAATTCCACATTTTTTCATTTTTTTTAATTTTTGTTTTTTAAATTGTAAGAAGCAAAGATGAAAATTAAAATGACAAAAATAAAAAATGTGAATTTAAGTTCCTAACTAAACTGAATTAAACCTAAAAATGAAAATAAAAGAAAATTGTTAAAAAAATATAAAAGAAAGGGATACGAATGGGGTGCCTCCCATTAAGTGCTTATCAAAGGCCATAAGCTTGACCCTTGGCATATATATATTATCCATTAACAAATGGATGCTTGAGTCCAACAGGAAGCATGCTCAAACTCCGGGAGGAGCTTGGATCACCTTCCCTCGAAGTAGACTCTTTATCAGCACGATGCTCCATGACTTCTGATAAGTGGAACTTCATCACTTCACCATCATACTCTAATGTCCACTCGTCTTTTCAGGCATTGCCCTTCTCACACCAGGATGGCCTCTGTAAAAGTAACGCCAATGGTTATGGAGACTCAACATTCTGCTTGTCACCTTCGGTCTTCAACTTGCTCGCCCATAACTTTCTTGAAAGCTGCACTTTGCGGCTCTTCTTGTTCTTCTTCTTCTTCTACCTGTACACAACTAGGAAAAGAAAACGAAATTTGGTTAGCGATAACATGAACTGCATCACTTACCTTAGGAGGTTGCATATCCTCCATCTTTTCTCGAACTTTAACTTCGTCCTCTTTTAACTCAGCTTGCGTTTCATTCTTTGTTTTTGGGTTCTCTAAATGATCTCCACTCTCTGAAGGAATGCACAACTCCTCCACATTACTCTTCTGTTGGCTAAAAATTCTTGCAGACACTAGGGCTTCCGTTCTCTCCGCTAAGTGGGTCAATTGATCTTCCAAGGTCTTCAAGCTACTCCTCGTTACCTATTGGAATTGAAGAGTGCTCGTCATCAAACTCATTACGATCCCCTCTAAAGACATCTTATTAGCTTGTGGTGGTGGTGGAGGTGGAGGCTCTGGCTGGAAGTAGGACTGCTCATGATAGTAGTTCGGTGGAGAAGCGAATCTATATTGTGTATCCTACGAAAAGGAACACGTACAAAAAGAATAACCAAAAAATGAGCAAACTTTATATACCTTAACTTGTTGGTCATCCCTTGATACTTGCGCAGCTAAGGGTGTGAAATCCACGACTTGCTGGTCAAACCTGAAAGTCGCAACAGATGGAAACTCATTATTATAACAAGGATAACATGAAAAATCAAAATCGAAAGCATACTGATAGTGAGCCATGCAGCTAAAATATCGAAAAATTAGAAAAAGCTGTGAAACTAAAACAAACAGAAGACAAGATAACCAAGAGCATCAAAACCAAAAACAAAAACATAACTAAAAAAATCGTTAAGAAATTCCTCAACAACGATGCCAAATTTTGGTACTACTGTCGCCTACAGCCAAATTCAAAAGAAATCACTTCCGTTAATACAATTAAATGTAGTAGTGGTAAGTGGATATCGTTCCCACAAGGAATTTTTAATGATAACGAAATTACAAATTTCAATGGAATAAAGTAACAAAATTAGGGGGTTTAATCCATGCAATATAAGAAAAATTATAAGAATAATCACAAATCGAAAGTAATAATTGAATTTGAAAAATTAATGGGAAAATACCTTGGTTTTTGGGTCACCGATGTTATCATGCTAATATGGATCCTCGATATAAAATTGCAATCATTTACAAACATTCATTGGGGGTTTTTTCTCTTAAGTGTAATGACTAGAAACATGTATCCTAGCATTCTTATTGAACAACAACCTAAATAAGATCATAGGTTTAATTGAATAATAGTTTTACAAATCAAGAACCAATGAGCAAGTGAAATACATGTAGGACATGCAATCAATCAAGCGAATATCTCCTCAGAATTTTCCGACTCTAACATAGAGAAGGCAATCCTAATTACAACTTGTGATTAGCAAAACTGAACGTCATATTTCATTAATATAGCGATTGAACAAATTAATCCCTAGTTGCGTACTTAGAAATCAACGAATTCAATTAGAAATAGTAGATCGGAAGATATTCAATGTTTATTAACAATATAAACTTTATTCAAAACATCTCACACATAACAGCGGATAACACGGATCCCCTCAACCAAGACAATAAGTTTAGCTACTCATAATAGAATCGAAATGAAAGAAATAACAAAGCATAAAGTCTCCATCCCTGGTTCTTTATTGAAAAATACAAAAATACTAATGGAGAAAGTGCAAAAAACGTAAAAGACTGGAAAAGAAAATTTCAGAAAATGAAATCTATCTAAACTTGCTTGCGTGAACAGTAATCCTCTCTCCTTTTATGCTTGTTTTTTCGATTTCCATTCTATCTTTCCTTGATTTTCGTCAGATAATGTGTCCCCCAATTTCAAGTGGTCAATTCCCTTGAAAGATGCAATATAATCTTTAAAGATTGTGAGAATCTCGAATTTGACTTTTGAAAATTGATCTACAGATTTATTCCATCCTTAGGCGTGCCCACGCTTAGTCACTGAATTACTATCAAACTTGAAATTTTGGATTTTTGTCATTCTTTTGCATCTTTTTTATTCAATTTCGTCTATAAGGTGTTGAAAATCATCTGTAAACAATTATAAGATAATTTCATTAATTTTGAATAATAATTTCAACACATTAAAAATAATTAAGTACAAAATCAATGCAAATTGATGACTTAACAGCAGGTCTTGCAGATGTATGTAGATGAATTTGGCCAACAAATTAATTTCAATAAATCTTCCATCACTTTTAGTGCCAATACCACTCATCAAGTTCGGTCTCAAGTTTGCTCTGTGCTACACATTGTGGAGAAGGACACCCTCGGTACTTATTTGGGTTTGCCATCTCATATAGGCCACAATAAGAAGGAGGACTTTTGCTACATTAAAGATCGGTTATGGACAAAGTTGAACTCTTGGGAGCACAAGACATTATCTCGTGCAGGGAAAGAAATCTTGTTGAAAACTATCCTTCAAGTGCTGCCTAATTACTTAATGAGTCTTTTTTTGCTGCCAAAGACTTTATGTTCAGAACTTGAAGGCATTATAAACCGTTATTGGTGGGGCAGTGGCAACAATTATTCCCATGGCATTCACTGGCTTGCTTGGGATCGTATGACATCTCCTAAATCATTTGGCGGGTTGAGTTTTCGAAAATTACGTGAGTTTAATCTCGCGTTGCTAGGAAAACAAGGATGGCACCTTTTGAAAAAACCTCACTCTCTGGCCGCACGTGTCCTTAAGGCCAATTACTATCCAAATGGTCAATTTCTTGATGCAGATCTTGGTTTGAATCCTAGCTATGTTTGGCGAAGTATTTAGGAATCTCAAAATTTATTACGTCAGGGTATTTATTGGCGAGTTGGTTCAAGTTCACAGATAAGGATTTGGGACTCTCCTTGGCTATTGGATGACTCCAATTCTTTTATTTCTTCCCCCATACCAGCGGCTTCTTAACTCTCTCTTGTCTCCGATTTGATTGTTCAGCGACAATGGAATGTTGAGAAGATTCAAGCACTGTTCAATGAACGTGATAGGCGCTGTATACTCTCTATCCCTTTGAGTTCTTCCGCTGTCGTTGATCGATTATGTTGGAGATATGAGTCCAAGGGCAGCTATACAGTTAAGAGTGCTTATTGCAGATTACTCGCACATCCACATGCTCCACTCTTCATCTCCAACTCACTTTGGTTTCGCCTTTGGCGACTGCAAGTTCCGCCCAAGGTACAGAATTTTATCTGGAAGGCGATTATGAATATTTTGCCGACTCGTCCCGTTCTCCAAGTTCGCCACATTGAACTTGTACATGTTTGCCCGGTTTGCCATGGTGATTCTGAAAAATTTTGCATCTTCTTGTCAAATGTCCCTTTGCTTTGAGTGTCTGGCAGCAATCTAGCTTGAGTTTTCGGTCCACAAATGAAGCTTCCTTTACCGGCTGGTTTGGTGATACTTTTGCTAACTTGAATTCTGAGGAGGCATGTAATGGTGTGATGGTTTGTTGGGCTTTTTAGGTAAATAGGAATGATGTGGTTTGGCGACATAAACATCGGAACCCAGGTTCAGTTGAAAGGTTGGCGGCTGATGTTTTGAATGCATGGCAGGTAGTTCAAGTTCAGCCACATGTCTCTCTAATAGTTGTAAACCGTACTCCTAGTTGGTCCTGTCCCCCTGATGATTGGCTCAAGGTAAATGTTGATACCTCCACTGGACGTGCTCCGGGGTATGTGGGTATTGGTTGTGTAGTGAGGAACTCTGGCGCTTCGTTTATAGTTGGTTGTGCATGGCGCTACCCAAGTTATTTCACTGCCACAGTTGCTGAGGCCATTGCTATGCGTGAAGTGTTGAGTTGGATTAAAGCACAGGGCTGGCACAAAGTTTTATTAGAGACTGACTTTCAACTGGTTGTGCAAGCCATTAATAGCGATAAACTTAATGATGTTTCTGCTTTTGGTTTAATTATTCAAGATTGTAAATCTCTCTTGTCTGAGATTTCAGTCGCTTAGTGTAATTTTGCCTATCGGTCACGAATGTCGTTGCTCATGTTTTGGCCACTAGTAGCCATTTCGATGCAGGGCTAGGAGTGTGGACTACTTTACCTCCTCCTAGTCTACTTGATGTCTTACTATCTTTGTAATTAAATCCCATCTTTTACTTAAAAAAAAAACGATGAAGAGGGAGACACTTAGGAAAAATGAGAATTATTTTGAGGTTAGGAATGTATAGGGATAAAGTTGGAATTTTGATTAAATTGAAAATATGATTAATTATATTATGTTAGTATATTAGTGTTATTTAAGGTTAATAAAAATTAGTAAACTTTGTTAAAAATAATTTAAAATTTGGACTCTTTAAAATTGAGATTGTTCCATAAAGTCATTTGGTTTCAATGTTACGAATATCATATCAGACTTGATACTAAATTTGATTCTAGTACAATATAGCACCTGTTTTGTTATGGTATAATTTTATGATTTCTTAATATAAGATTAGTTGTTTCAGATAATTTTTTAAAACTAAAAATTAAAAATAATTTCTAAATTTTATAAAATTGCAAAACAAACTCTCAATATATTATGTCATTCAGTTTTTAATTTACTTCAATCTTATATTAAGAAATCATAACAATATAAATTTGATATAAAACATATTCTTTTATTTTTTAATATTATTTCACATATTTTCATAAATTAAACCGATCAAATTTACCTTTTTAGCCTTACAACATTCGCTATTTAGATCTAGAATCGGTCCAATAAGACGATAGATCGGAGCATGAAATGGGGCCTCTTGTTTATTAACACATTTACGGTACCGTTTAGGGAGAAACAGAACCTGGGCCGAGGTGTAACTTCATTTGATTTTTTGTCTGGTGTGCGAAACAACTATTGGTGGCTGGGAGAGTCTGAGGAGGAAAGAATCGGGAACGCGAGAGAGAGAGAGAGAGAGAGGTGACATGGCGCTCTTCTCCTCTTCTCATCTTCTTCGTCCTCCTCCTCTGCTCTGCTCTGCCTCACACAAGTCCAATCCATCTCCTTCGAGTTCTTTCTCTTTTTCTTTTCCTTTTCGCCCCACTTCCTCTACCAAACCACGCCCTACTCTTGTCGTTGCTTCTTCCCTCGATTTCAATTCTAATTACTCCTTTCGCCCCTCTTCCAAGGTTTGTTTTTGGTTTTAAATTTCCTTTATTTAAGTTGTGCTACTGATTTTAATTTTCTAATTTATTGTTTGTAGTTGGTTAGCGATTTTCAACGTATAGTTGTTTTCTTCTTTGACTGGTCACTCAAAATCTGCGATATTTAATTGAATTAGGAGGAGGCTGTTCTATAATTCTTTAGTGGATATGCTTTGTTACGAAGTCTGAGGACCGCGTTTTGAGTCAACTAGGAATTTTGCAGTTAGACACCAAAATATAAAAGAAGGGATTTTTTTCTTATTGAAGAAAAAAGCACAAGAGTGATTTTTGTTAACTGATGAATACAACTTATGATTAGAAATCGTGCTGCCATTAAAGAATTTTATGCTGTTTAATGTTATTGCAATGTTATCGATTGTACCTATGCAACTTTGTATTGAGTACTGTAAACAACTCATTAATTTGGCTTTGGCTCTGCTATGATTTGCTCGATGTTCTCTTTGGTGTACTAGGTTTTCTTTTGGAATGACCTATATTTGACTTTGTCTGTGCATCAATCGGAACCCACATGCTAATCTTGATTTCCATCGTAGATGTTTGTGTTAATATTTCTTAGGAATAATAATAGTGCATGCACAGTGAGATGAGTTGTTATATTTGACTGTTGTTCTTTCGAACTCATATGTTATCATTTTGAGCATTTGTCTTCAGAAAACAGTGCTTTCTGATTTGATACAAGAGATTGAGCCATTGGATGTGAGCGTCATTCAGAAAGATGTTCCACCTACTACCTTAGATGCTATGAAGAGGACCATCTCAGGCATGTTGGGTTTACTACCATCCGATCGCTTTCAAGTTTCTATTGAGGCTCTGTGGGAACCACTTTCCAAGCTGTTAGTCTCATCAATGATGACTGGGTATGTTCAGTCTTGCTATAATTTCTGTATGTCTTCTTATTCTCTTGAGTGTTGACTCTCTTCTCATTTGACTCGTCATCTTTATTACCTTGTTGACTTTAGTCTTGAATCTTGTCATTTGTGGATGAAAAACATATTATTTGGAAACATTGATACTCTGAATTTTTATGTTCTATGAAGCAGCTAAAATTATCATCAGTTTGCCTTCACAGTTGAAGAATTGATTAATTTGAGATGTATGTGAATCTGATTTTATTGGATTTTAGGTACACACTGCGGAATGCCGAGTATAGACTTTGCCTTGAAAGAAACCTTGATATAAATGAAGGCAATGTTGAAAAGCAAGAAGCTGATCCTAAATCTGAATTGCCAGGGATGTGTGGCAGTGCAAAAACAGTTCAGGGTTGTGGAAAAGCTGCCAACTTTGAAAGGATAACTGATGAACCTTGTGATTATATTGGTATTCAAGGCCTTGGAGATATATCTGCTGAAGCTAAACAGTACATTCTTCATTTGCAGTCTCGTTTATCTTCTGTAAAAAAGGTATTTGTATATGCAATTCAAGAATTGAATTATATTGATTCATTTTTCAATTATCTTGGTTGATGATTAGAATGCCTGTGTACCACTACAAATATTACCCAAGTGTGAATTGTATGTGCTTCTTGATGGGTTTTAACTTTGATCTGTCTGAGGAGCCAAAAATGTTGAAGGATAGACGGAACATACAATTCTTTATTTGAACCACAAGTTTGAGGGAGAACCCAAACACGATAAGCCTTTATTCTCTTATGGAGGATCCCTACCATTAGCAAAATAATTAAACTTTCTTTGGACACAAAGTTCATTATTTTGATTTATCTAAATAATTTTATTCGTAACTTGTCAGAATAGTGGATAAAATTTCTGTTGTTTCATGATTGATTGAGGTTCTGTGATGAGGTTAACATGGGGCTATATACTAGTAGCTACTGCCTATGCATCAGTGGTACACCTCTTTTGATATTGAACTCCTGATAAAATCTCTCCGTGTACCTCTCTTTGTGTTTCCTTTTGATTTTAGGACATGACTCTATGTTTTGCCTTTGACCTCATTTTGACTTCTTTGTTGTATCTTATCCTCAAGCTCCTTATCTTTCCTTTTTCTTTTGTTGTTATGTTTGCTGAAGGAACTTCATGAGGTGAAAAGGAAAAGTGCGGCACTTCAAATGCAACAGTTTGTTGGTGAAGAAAAGAATGATCTACTGGACTACTTAAGATCTCTACAACCAGAAAAGGTTCTCCTTAAATAAATCATCCAATACTCAATTTGCTGCAAATCTTGACGATTTGGTTCCTGTTTCATACTAACTGAATGTCTACTTTACATCAATGCTTCATCATTACTGGATTTTGTTGTTTCATGGTATCCCTGCTATTTCATGTTAACTGTGTTTGAAAACCTTTGCCAAGAATCAGCATTTGAAAATGGAGACGTCCTCTGCTGTTTTTTCTCCTTAGTGCAAATGGTCGGTGTGTGTGTGTTAATCAATCCTGAAGGAAAGGTCTTTATTTATTGATACCAGTTTGTGTGGCGTGGGTCTAGACTCTTAAAGTGTAATTTTTATTGTTTCTTAATTAATCACAATGCTTTTTGGTCTCCTGCATTCAGGCTTTGTTCCTTTTTTGTTCGTATTTCTATATGCATGGGCGACATATGGTGTCTTCTTTAAATCTTGCAATCCGTAGATAATATGTTCTGGCACTTGTATTGTGTTTCTCAAGCTTTTCTTTGAGGCATTAGTATTGTATGCATTGCCCTAGTTTCCCCCTTGGACAGTAACTATAAAGAATGTTATTTACACGACGGAGTCCAAATTCTCAATTTATGTGCTAGCTAATGCTTTTCTATATGTATAGGTCGCAGAGTTATCAGAACCTACATTACCAGAAGTGAAAGAATCAATCCACGCTGTTGTCCATGGTCTTCTTGCAACCCTTTCTCCGAAGATGCATTCCAAGGCTCCTCCTCAGTTTGACGATAATGCATCAACGACACCACTAAGTGTTGAGTATGAAGATTGTGCTGAACTTCTCGAGAACACTTCACTTCATTTCCAGCCTCTCATTTCATTAACTAGGGACTATCTGGCACGCCTACTTTTCTGGTGAAGCTCCTTTCAACTTCATTGCTCCCCTTTTTCTTCTTCTCATGCCCTTTTTGCCCTATGAAGTCATTTATTTTGTGAAGATTTAGTTAGGTCTTCTCCATCTTTGGAAAATTTAAAGGGAATATACTATAAATGTTACTTAAGAATGATATGGAGCATATAATCAGGCAACTATAGGAAATGAAGTTCACTACAAGATAGAACATAGGCAACTAGTATGCTTCAAACTCTTATGTCTATTCTGTTTCCATTATATGTTTTTTCTTACCCTCCTTTTTCTTTCTTAAGGTGTATGCTTCTGGGACACCATCTCCGAGGTTTGGAGTACAGAATGGAGCTGATGGAGCTTCTATCCTTGACAAAAGATGTGGGAAATGATGATGCCTATGGAAATGGACAAGTTTACTGAAGGCGTTTCACTTATGATGCTTCAATATGTATATAGACTAGGTGGTTGTTGTACATTCAACATGAAGAGGCTAGAAAAGAGATGCCAGATCAGTCCAATCCTACTCTTTCAGATGAATAGTTTATTGCTTTGTAAAAGAATACGTTCTATTTTATTTGTCAGAATTCAGAGGTTAACAAGAAGAGAATGCACTCTTTATGTTTCTACATACCAGTTAAATTGTTCGCAAGTTAAGCCCTTACACATGCCATCCAGAGGACCAGAGCCATATTTGTGTCATAGACGTTGTTGGGATGCAGCAAGAATCTGGTGATATTACGGAATATGAAAGTTTCAGGAGTCGCAAGCCATGTTTGAGCTTTTCCACAAGCTTCCACTCCAGATAAAGTTGAGATGTTCCAGTCTAAACCTTCTTCGTAATCTATCGTCTTCCGGTGTCACTTCTCGTGATTTCACCTGCTTCTCCACCCTCTTGCAAGGCCGAGTCTCGCACTCCCATCTTCTCCAAATCCACGCCAGAGTATTTCGACTTCATTTAAGCCAAGACAACTTGATAGCAACCCGTCTCATTGGTCACTACCCACATGGAATCGCCCTTCGTGTTTTCAATCAGCTCAAGAAACCCAATTTGTTTCCGTTCAATGCGATTATCAGAGTTTCGGCTTACGGGGGTCATTTTTCTGATTCATTTGTTATCTTCCGAAAGTTGAAGAGGTGTTCCCTTTCGCCTAACGATTTGACCTTCTCTTTCATCCTCAAGTCGTGTCTCCAGTCCGAGGAAGCCCTTCATCTGGAACAAATCCACACCCATGTCTGGAAAATGGGTTATTGCAGTGACCCTTGCCTATGCAGCGGACTTATTGCTGTCTATGCTAAGGCCCGCAGAAATTTCGTCGGCTATGCGCTCAAGGTGTTTGATCAAATATCTGATAAAAGTATGGTTTTTTGTTGGACTACTTTAATGGCTGGTTTTGCTCAGTCAGGCCAGTCTCAGGAAGTTTTAAGGCTTTTCTGCTTGATGGTTAAGGAGAATGTGAGACCGGAAGATGACACTATGGTTAGTGTTCTGTCAGCTTGTTCGAACTTGGACGTTGCACGGATAGAGAATTGGATAACGATACTATCTGAATTCGTTAAAGGTGTTGAATTTGAGGGTTCTTGTTGTGACTCAGTCTACATTGTTCTCGTGTATTTGTACGGGAAATGGGGCATGATCGAAAGGAGTAAGGAAAGCTTTGATAGGATTACTAGTAACGGGAAAAGGAGAGTCCTTTCATGGAACTCTATGATAAATGCATATGTGCAAAATGGCTTCCCGTTGGAGGCTTTGGATCTGTTTCGCATCATGGTGCAGGACCCTAATAATAGGCCAAACCATGTGACAATGGTGAGCGTACTTTCAGCTTGTGCACAAATTGGTGATCTAGACCTTGGAATATGGGTTCATGAATACATGAAATCTGAAGGACGCAGAAGTGTTATAGAATCCAACAAGATTCTAGCTACAGCCTTAATCGACATGTACTGTAAATGTGGGAGTTTGGAGAAGGCAAAGGAGGTATTTGACGATATGGCTTTGAAAGATGTTGTTTCTTTCAATGCGATAATAATGGGCCTTGCAGTAAATGGTAAAGGGCATGAAGCAATCGAGCACTTCTCCAGAATGCAAGAGTTCGGTTTGCGTCCCAATGCCGGAACCTTTCTTGGCCTTTTATGTGCTTGTAGCCATTCGGGATTGTCAGATAGAGGACGACAGATCTTTGTAGATATGAGGTCACAATTCTTCATTCTTCCCAAATTGGAGCATTATGCTTGCTATATTGATCTTCTAGCAAGAGAGGGGCATGTGGAAGAAGCTCTAGATGTTGCTGCCTCAATGCCTTTCAAGTCTAACAACTTTGTTTGGGGAGCATTGCTTGGCGGTTGCCTGCTCCACTCTAGATTGGATTTGGCGCAAAATATATACAGCAGGCTTCTTGAAGTAGACCCAGATAATTCTGCAGGATATGTAATGTTGGCTAATGTTTTGGCTGGTGATCAACGATGGACAGATGTATCATCAGTGAGGTGGTTTATGAGGGAGAAGGGAGTCAAGAAGCAACCAGGGTGTAGTTGGATCAGTGTTGAAGGAATAGTGCATGAGTTTCTTGCAGGCTCCCCTTGGCATCCACAGATTGAGATCATATATCAAACGCTGCATGAATTGTCAAAGAAAATGAGAGTAGCTAGTTCTTGTTAGAGAAACACGTTTTGTCTGGATATGCTTCATTCAAGTCACATTGAAAGTTCTTCAGGTCTGTGGTCAGAGGCAATTGCAATATAGCTTTTTGTGCCAAAGGATTGTGGATTTGGGATCATTGTTGCCCCATAGCTGAGGGTGCAGAATGGCTACATTGGAGCACCTAAATTATAGCTCAACTCTATTGTCAAATGCAAGCATCCAGTGATCCCTTGACAATATTCTTGAGGAAGTTAATGCCTTTGGTAACCCCTTAAACGTCTGTCTGGTGAAATTCATGGCAGCGTCATAGGTGAGATTGATGTTCTTTTCCTTTGGTTATAAGCTTCACACATTAGATTATGAGTGCTAATCTAATTTGGTATCCAGTGC
Source organism: Erythroxylum shatona (assembly GCA_027568895.1). Lineage (NCBI taxonomy): Eukaryota > Viridiplantae > Streptophyta > Magnoliopsida > Malpighiales > Erythroxylaceae > Erythroxylum > Erythroxylum shatona. The sequence continues at coordinate 40,891,292 of JAOSBK010000205.1, read as the reverse complement.
ACAAAACTCCCAATTTTGCGAAAGTTTGAAGAGGATCATAATGTATACAACTTTTCATTTCTATTTTTACAAAGAAATTATTTTCGTGACTTGAACCCGTAATTTTATAATCACAAAGGAGTAAAACTTGTTATTCAAGTTTTTGGTTATTAAGGAGAAGTTGGGGTGACTCATTATTTTGAGTAATTTTGTAAATAGGTTGTAGAATAATTTTATTATAATTCACCCCTTAGAAAGCTAGAGTTTGGTATGTAATTAAGAAATTGAATATCTTGGCAGACATTTATTGGGAATAATAAAATTTGCAAAATATTAATTTTCTACTAAATGATAATTTTAATTTACCATCCTTAAATTATTTAATTTTTATTTATATATTAGAACTCAAGAGTACATGTGGAATAAGATGTATTGCTCATTCAATGGTGCATTCATTCGGAGGAATTATATATTTTTATTTAATTAATCTTGCTACTATAATATTAGATTTTATTAAATATATTTGTAAAAAGTAAAAACTGTGTCTCACCTGTAAAACATTTATAACAAATTTTATACATTAATACTATAATGTTATTGAAACAAATTCAAAATTTCCAACTTTACTTGAAATCATGAATTTTAGCTTAGAATATATTTTATATTAATTAAAACAGAGTATAATTTTTTATTAATTCTATATCATTTTAAATCCATCAAATAAATCTTCTAATATTTATATAAATAGTCAGCTATTTAAATTTAATTTTAACAATCAATCCAAAAGCTAAAATTTAAATAACGTGTTCGATTGGTGTCATAAGCACATTTGAATTCGATGATTAAAAAAATTCAATTGGTTTAATTGTAAAAACTTTGAACCGTCTAATTTTTCAGTTCAGTTTTCAACTTTTAGAATCAATTTATTTTATTAACTTTTGTTGTTAAAAACGATCAATTTATTAATTAATCAGTCATTTTTTATAAATTAATAAATTCTTATAAATCGAAATAAATCAATTAATTTTTATTTAATAATTTATATTTTTAATTAAATTTTAAATTCTTCTATGAGTAAAGACAATCTCTTTTAATCATAAATTAAATTTTTTAATCTTATTTAAATTTTAGTCGATTTTATGCTGATTTAATACCTATTAAACTTTTTAAACCTTAAACTTTTTATTTTATCAATTTAACTCTCTCTCTCTCTTTCTCTGTATGAGTCATTTAAAAACAACATTTTTACTAATTAAGAATAAAACTATGTACTACTGGATCTCTCCAGACCTATTAGCCAAATTCCTATTAAATGTTGTTGCTGTTAATATTGTCGGGCTTTTGTTTCAATTTTTAAAACATTATTTGAAATTTTTTAAAATTTGAGACCAAATTGTGATTTGTTAAAATTTGTAACAGCTCTTCTCACAATAGTTTACATATCAGCTCTTTCAGAAGTCTCGAAATACTTAAAAATCTCCAATAGTATAGGAATTGGTCCCGAATCCACTCATGATTCATAACATATGCTAACGAGTGAATAACATAGACCTCACATCAAAACGATAATCTATTTAGGATTCCCATTGTATTTGCAAAGCACAAACTCGCCTCAACACTTCAGGTAAGACCATTCCTTCATACAGGATTAATCACAGGGTTTATTCTGAATCTGAATCATAGTTTTCGCTTTGTCTCACACTCCTCTTGGTGTTGCTAGATTTTGATGAATTCAGGGACGACTCTCCCTCAAAGACGATGACTTGAGCCTTAGCCAACCTCTCTTCCAATTCCTCAGTGCTGAACTCATCTGTCCCACCAAGCTGATCGAAACCCACCTATTAAAAGCATCAAAGTTGCACATTTAGCATCGAAACTAATTAGAAAGGGCATCCAAAATACATTCGAGAACACATAAGCATCCATAAAATATACCACATAGTCATCCACTTTAGCATTCTTTATGAGTGCGAGGGTTGGAAGCACAACAATCTTGAGTCTCTCAGCCAAGAATGGACTCTTCTCTGCATGAACTTTTACAAAACGCGTTTCTATGTGCTGCTTTGCCAATATGCTCAAATGCTTGTCCATCACCTGCAAATTAACTGTAAACATGGGTTGCTTCTCCTCACTACGCAGTTGAAATTTTAAGCTAAGAACTGAGAATACCAATCTTAAACAACAACATAACCAGAAGCAAGCAAACTTTGCATAATAAAATTCCCCACCTGAGCATTTCTTCAAAGACGCAAGCACAAATAAATCAATTCTACAACTATATATATGATCATGAGATCAACTTATAACAAGCTTTGCTGCATCAAATGCCACAAGTGTGCCGTAACCTCTTATGATTACATTACATCTTAGGGAGTGACAACTGACAACTTATCATGAAACTAGTTCACACAGTCCATAAACAGTTAAAGCTTAAGGATTTAAGCTTAACAAAGGACCGCTCCCAATTGTATTCCTGATTAGAAAAAGAAAATTGTGAACTTCAAAAGTAGCTTTAACGCTGCTCAATACAATTCATTCTTAGTTCTATGGCTTAAAAGGAAATCGCAACTCAAACACTTCAAATCTAGTTAAAAAAGCAAGTACTAAAGGATCATCCTTAGCATGAAGGTGCCAAATATATGCTTCATTTGTGTAGTTAATAGATAACAATGATAGTTGAGGTACCTTGCAGGGCCAATTCTCGCGATAAAAATGGCAAACAACGCGATCGCTAGCTTTGACGACGGAGAAGAAATCTTTCTCGGAGGGGATCTCGGTGTACTCGCCGTGTCCGAGAGAGATCCAACGGCTACGCTTCTCCGCCATCTTCTTCATCTGCAGCAACCGCTTCTCTCTCAGAGCCTCCAGATCGTCGATGTCCAGCCGATCCAGCGCTGCGATCTCATCATCCAGCTTGTCCTCCACCGCCTTCGCTACAGTGAGTACTTGTTTCTCTATAACCTGAACCCCCCAAAAAGCAAAAACATATAAGAAACGCAAATGTCAGTACAATTTATACGCATATACAGAGATTGGTACGCACCTCTTGAACTTTAGGGTTCTCCATTGTTGGAATGGAGAAGCAGCTCAAGAAAACAGAGACGAAGATTGAACTTTTGATCTATTCAAATTAGATGAGGAAATGCGAAGTGCATGCGACACCGTTCTAGGTCAAAGCTATTTCACTTACCATCTTCATATGTATATAGATGGGCTTTTATTAACTGGACCATATTTGATGGGCCGTGGTTTATAGCTACCCATAATTATTTAACAAGCCCACTGGTGGCCAGAAGCAAGCATGCTACAAATTATGGTTGAATTACTAATTTACTTTTAAGAATGGCGGCCCGACCATGGGCTAACTGGCCCATGGCCCAGATCTTGGCCTGACAGATTACAGGTGGAACGGACCGGCCCTTTCTGACTTCATTGTTTTTTTTTAATTTAACAAAACGATATCATTTTGTACTTTTCTATCGAAGCATGAGTAGGACTATATTTGTCATCCAACCTTTTCATAGTTTTAGTTTTATAATATTCATTTTTACTATCAAATTTTATTTTAAAATTTACAGTTAAAGTGATTGAAAAATGTGTTATAAAATTAAAATTACAAAATAATTATTGATAATTTCTAAAAGTTAAAAGAGTACATTAATTACAAATTATTAACTCGAGTCATAATTAATTAATAACGAATTCAAGTATTTAAAATATAATTTCTGAGTCTTTGAACAATTATTTGTATTTAAAATGATGGTTTCATATTTTGATTTAAATTATAAACTTATTAAATAATTTATTTAGATGATTTATTCAATATGCATATAATTTTTCACATAAAAAAATATCACATTAACTTGAAATTTTAGTCTATAAATTCCCATAATAAATTGTTGGCAATCGATGTTTTTCTTTGAAAAATAGGGAAAAAAAAAGGTACAAAGTTGTGTATATATCTATTACGAGAATACCATGTGCATTGATTTTTTTTTTGTTTCCCACGAGGTGCCGTAGGAGATTTCAACTATGAAAAGACACCTTTAAGCTATTCACACTCAGACTAATCCCCGTTTGAGCCGGGAAGATCTCTTGCGGGAGGCAAAGCTCTGACCTCAAATTTTAAACGACTGTATACATAAGGACAGTTCAAACTCGTGATCTCACTTAAATCAAGAGAGCCCCTTACCAACTCACCTGCGCCTGAGATTTATGTGCATTGATTTTATCTCTACCTAGTGGTTGTCTGTGGCAGAAGTTTGGGATGCATTGGTACCAACAGCTTACAATGAATGCTGTCATCCGTTATTTAATTTCTTACTTAGCTTCTGCTATGCTTCATAACCACATTGTTCCTTTATTTAACAACAGCAATCAGTAAATCTGAAGTGACATTAGAAGCCATAAAAGATGAACATTATGACATAATATAGAACTAGGTCTAGGCTCACTCCATGCACTCTTGATACATAGCATGCTTATGATTTTATGAGAAGAAACACACATTGCTCCGCTAGCTAGCTCGGCTGGGTGGGTTCATCACTTTAAGGGCACTTGGGCTTGCCCTTATTGGTCCTCATGTCCCTGTAACAAGGGCATTCATGCTTATTCCCGTAAGTTCCTGAAGGAACACACTTGCACTGTGCACAGCATATTCCACAATACTTCAAGCACCGATCTTTCACTCCTGCCTTTGCACACCTGGCCTTGCACTGCTTGGCACAGAACACTTCATAGCCAAAAACCAATAAATGTCACAAACTGGTATATTTTATTCTATAATTATAATGTAAATGATGCTAAAATTTTTATACACTATAGGAAACTAAGATAGGGAGCTATACTAAGTATGTCTGCTTTTGCATGCTTTTGATCTTTACGTATTTGGCACACTCACTTACTTTTCCAACTTACAGAATGTTTCGTTCATGCAAAGTTATACATCAGTTTCTGTGGAAGAAGAAATGGAAGGCACAAGAAGAAGAACATAAGAAACAGTGATTATTGTCTTCCCCATGGCTAATCAACGTTGCAGTGAGTTAAATAGCAGACTTCAGAAGTTGTTCTTACGTGGCTTAGCCATGGCAGGTTCCAAGAAAGACGAGCTTAGGAGGAGAATACACAGTAGCAAAGTAGCAAAAAGGACCTTCATCTTTCCTGCTTTTTCTTTTCTCTTCTTTTGAGAGCTGCGAAAATAGCTTACAAGAATAATACCCTTTTGAGGAGAGTGAGCGAGGTTTGGATCAGTTGGAATGAGGAGAAGTAAGAGGTTAAGTGGGAATTTATAATCGCAGTAGCAAGTAAAACTGACGCTTTGTGGAGACTAGATCCTCTATTTCAGTTTTATGGTGTCTTATTATGTCCAATCATTTATTTATATGAGTCTCATATAAGCTCCACATAAATAAACGTAAAATATGGATAAATGAATGACTAAAATTGACTGGACATCATAAGATACCATAAAACTGTTCAGAAAATCTGAACTCCGCTTTATGACCCAAGTAAGGTGGCAGCTGAGGTACGTACGTAGAGTATCAATGATATAATAAATTGGCTGTAGAGAGCACAGCTGTAGCTTTTATTGGCACTTTATGAACAGTTAGCCGTGGACTAGGTCCTCTGTCCACGCGGTTTCAAATGAGGATGAGCTGTCAAGAAGCTTTTCTAGTACGTTCTTCTGTCAGAGTTGTGGCTCCATGCTGCAGGTAACCATGCTTGCATGTTGCTGCTAGAAAACCTTAAAATCAGGCCTCTGTACTTATTTTTATGTACTTATTCTGTTTTATTAGGTCTAAATTATTTATTTATATAAAATTTATATAAATAAATAGCTTAAATTTAATAGGACAAAATAAGTATATAAAAATAAGGACAGAAGATCTATCCCCATTTAGGACCAGGAACAGGAAGTCGAGGTATTAGGTTCTAAACCTGGTTTTCTGTCTCTACCAGAATCAAAATTATCACTAGTGAATGTGACTCACACAACTTGTTAATACAGAAATGGTGTTCTTGAATGTTACAATATAGAGTCTGTTGACTTTAGCTCATAAGAGCTTATGTTGTACTAACTAAGAACAATCAAACTATACTTATCATATTTTTCAATTTATGCATTATAGTAAGAACAGATTTTTATCTTTTGATCTTGGAATCCATACATATCAATTCTCAAGTTGTTACTTACCCGAGTTGTGTTTCTTGTTTAGCTGTCCCTCGGCACCGTACAACTTGGGTCACCTCTAAGTAGCAAATGGAACATAATTTATGAGGCTATTCACAGTTGATTATTTTTTATTTTCTCATTTAGTCCGATGAACATTAGCTGTGATATTCTCTTGGTTGAATGGTGGATGTGTTACAGTACAAAATGGGTAATCTATCATTTCCAAGAACCTTGATTTTGTGCCATATCTACCCTTTTAGGGCATGATCCCCATCACACGTTTCTGTACATCAACCTCCCATGCTTCTGGACAGGCAAGAATGTCGACTGTAGGACTGCTCATTGGCATTGTCACATGATTGAAGCAAATTCACCTGCAAAATGAAAGAAACTTTATTACCATCTCCAAGGCATTCCATGCTGACATTTCTGGGGAAAGAATCATAGAAACAGATAGAGGAAATCAAGAACAAGTGTACCTTAACTATTTCGGACTTTGAGCTGGGAGGCATATAAGCTGCCAAGATGCTCAAGTTGAAATCCTAGTTGCATGGAAAGAAAATATATAATAGAGGTATTAGCTTTCAGTGATTACCGAATTCTCAGAAACCAACATAACCAATAGAAGGTACTCCTTGAATGGAATGGACTTTCATTGATAACCAAATCTTCCTCAAAACACTACGAATGATTTAGTTTCTAGAACGTGCTTCTAAATATTTCTAGAGACGAAATAACAAAACACACAAGAAAGAGCGTACAGTGGACTCAGCTATGAACGTCCTGCAACAAGCTGATGTTTATGAGAGAGGGGAATATTAGTACCCCTTGGTAAAATACACACAACATAAAAGTTTTCATTAACACACTTTCCATAATCTTAACATTACAATAAGCAAATCAAGAATCTGTGGCAACATAAAACTCACCCTGAAAGGATCGCCTCTCAAAGACTGAACATACATGGAAGTCCCCAGTCCTCGTCCCTGCACAGAAATGGAATGCTAATTGAGGATAGAACATAAGATGTTCAGGATTTGATGAAAAGTTCTTAGTAAACCTGGAATTTGAACGCATATGCAAGAGACGAGTTTTATACTCCAACACATAACAACCAATCCTTAAAAACACAAAGAGATCGTCTCCTTCAAACTATTCCCCATTCTCCGCAACTTTGAGTGTTTTTTAACGTTCCCAAAACTCAAATTTCCCTATGCAGCTAATGTCCATTCTTCTCAGATCTTACTCTCTGTTTTCTTTGCACTTTCTCTTTTCTTGAACCAAGCAATTGGTAAATGATAAGCATCACCCAAGCCCAAAATTAAGCATACCAGTCCAACTTTGGTTTCTCCTTTTACAACTTCAAAATGCATTCTTCAAATCAACTGTCAAATCCTTCTTCCAGTGTCCCAAAATATGTGTATGTGCAGAGAAAGACAAAAAAAGAACATAGTTGACTGCATGAGTAATCTTAGTTGCAAGTTACTGTCAAGGTCTTCAACCCAGAAACAAAAGAGAGAAATTCAAGTGTCTTGACTAATTGCTGAATTTTCATATTCGAATTGAATCACTTTGGGATTCCTTTATAATCCTCATATGTCTCATTTTGTATGTAGCACGTGTCTATATGTAGGCATATGCATCGTGTAAATTATGGACTGTAACAACATTAATAAGAAGTTCCACTCATCATTAAAATTCTAAAAGGTTCATCCAAAAAAAAAAAAAAAAAAAATGGTACAGAAATGTCAAGTTGAATTAAGGAAATATTTCAACAAGTTGAGTAAGGACCAAATAGCGTTAATTATTCATGTAGAGGTGCTTGATAACGATATACCCATTCTTCACACTTTGATGTTTATCTAGCCACATCTGAACAAAGGGACTCCTATTACATTTTTCAATAGTTTTGCTCACTTCTGCAAAGATATGAATGGATTTCCCAAATGAAAATACTAACTTTGAGGCAACATTATTTCTCTAAGGATTTCTCACAAAATATTAAACATGGATATAATTTACCTCCAAACAAATGTCTCTAAGTCGCCTTCCAGTTCGAGCACAACATACACGAACCACATGTTCATCACAGCTCCCTGTTATAATATAATCTCTCCCATTCAGGTAATAAGATCGAGTGTAATTTTGTGGACTTCCTATGCGTGCTATCTCAAAACTCAAGTGAAGTCTTCCATCAACAGTCAGAAGTTGTCGGACCTAACAAAGTCAATTTTAATATCAACAGTAGCGTAACTTTTTTCTAAAGAGCGACAAAAAGAAAATAAGAAACCAGTGATACGCTTGACAAAAAGTTTTTCTAAAGAGCAACAAAAAGAAAATAAGAAACCAGTGATACGCTTGACAAAAAGAGATAGTTCCTTAAGAAGACTTGCAATAGTTCAAGACTTGCACCAAAAGCACACAAAGAAATCCATCATCAAACAATCTCTGCAGTGAAAAGTTGTTTACATCAAAAAGGAAACAGGATCAACAACAGATCCCTAATCTAATATAGCACAACTGAATCTGTTGCCATCTAACCAACAAGCAGGGCTATCAATGATCAAGTTCCACAGCTTAATTGCTATCCTTTTGTATCCATCAGGAATTTTAAGGTTAATATGAATTCCGGACAACAAAATCTGGTAGAGATCTAACTAAGATTCGGAGATCTACTCAACAAATGTGCATAAAAAAGCTTAATCATGCAGTAGATGAGCTATATGGTACCTCATTGTCAACAGCGGACGCAAGAAGATATTGATCATCTGGAGAAAAGCAAACCATCACATTTCCCCTAGAACTTGAACTAGTGTGGCAAGGCCTTATAGGGTTCTGTCTCAAGTCCCATAGTTTGACATCATGATCAAATGACGAAGTAGCAAAAATTGACGGCATGTGGTTAGAGAATTTAACAACATTGATATGCCCTCTGTGCATGTCAGTGAACACTTGTATGCGCCTCCCATGGTTGAGGTCATACAAAGCAACATCCTTTGAGTATCCACTTGCAAGAAACAGTTCGTCTGTTGAGTTAACATGAACAGATGTCAACTGGTCAAAGTCATCAAAGGTGACAGACCCACTACCAGGATTTGTGCCTGTAACTATTGTGGGCATATTCTCAATGTCATATAATCTGAGTGAACCATTATCTGAGCCTGCTATTAGCTGTGAATCCACAGGGAAAATGGACATGATAAGCACATGTGAATGCTCAAAAGGAACTTGAAAATAAAGAATATTAACTGTATTATGCGGAGTAAAAATCGGCCCAAACACTTGCGAGTGTCTAAGTTAAAAGCAACCATATTACTGCTGAGAGAAATCTTATCTCCTAAGGAAAGAAATCCTTTGTAATCACCCATACCACATGTTTTTGGTGTTACAGACTTTAAAAATGCACAGAGACAAAGATATACAATTTGATAAGCATAAGCATCTTGGCTAGAAACTATTCATCTACCAATAGTAATCATCGCCAAACAAAGAAATTCCCAGTAGCACACATGATCACGTTTATGTATGAGTGTAATTAAACAGTGAATTCCACATAAATGAAATTTAGTAATCCCTGAAACTTGGTAGATTCTCTAATGCCTTTTTAACAGAAGCAGCAGCCAGTATGAATTATAATGACTCAAATCTTGCAGAATTTATCCTTAGTTGTATGAGACTTCAATTTCATTAAAACTAATGTCTAAAATAATGCATGCATATACTTTAATTAATTGCAATATAATTGCTGCTGAATATGTAAACTAATTCCCACATGCCTCGCATTTACAACAGCATGTACAAGCATAACTGGCAAATATATGCATGCTTATAGAGTGAAATAATTTTTCCACACATCCATGAAGCAATAGTACCTTGGAGGGATACTTCTTGAGCCAGCAGAGTCCCAATACACTGTTCATTGCTCCGAGAGAAGGAATATGACCAACTATTTTCTCATTCTCATGGTTTACAACAACCACATCACCATCTACAGTCCCAAATACCATGAGGCTAGCGATTGTTGGGTGGTATTCAAACTGCCTGGGACGAAAGCTACTATTTGCATTCCCTAGATCATTCCCTGATATAGAAAGTGGATGCAAGAAAGGCCAAGCAGAAGATCCTACTTTGGCAGCACAAAGGGAGCGAGTATAGGAATATTGTGAGTTTCCATAAGAATGTACATGCTTTAGGCTTTTGGTCCTTTGACTTGCTTTCAATTCACGTTTATGAAAGATGTTCAGTATGCTTTCTTTATGTTTCCGACTATAAGGTAAATACTCAAAGTAATCTGAGAATGTTACAGCAGCGCTTTCCCTTTCAGCTTTTCTAATGGGCAGGTTATCCAAAACTTTTAGATGGGGCAATGATGCAATTGTGTACTCTCTGTAATGTTTTTCATAGCATATTGGTGAAGCATGACAAGGAACATATGTTGAAGCAAAATCTGTAATATCACCCATAAAAGAACCCGCTGAAGACTCTCCCAATGAGCTCTGCAAAAGCAAAAGCTGAGAATTAAATGATTTTAAAGATAGAATTTGATTTTGTAAAGTAAGCATTATCTTGAATGCAAATAAGTGTTAACAGTAGGAATTGAAAAGGAAGGTATATATACCAGAAAACCTAAACAAAATTGCTCAACACTAAAATACCTTCCCAATTGAAAACGTGAATAAGTAAAGGAAAGAAAACAAACTTTCAAATAAAAGAGCACATGTCAAGAATAAAGACTAAAATGCAATATAAAGAAGAGATCCAATAATTGCCTAAACACAACCTTGTAACAAATAATTCTCGAACTCCATAAATTTCCTATTACGCATGTCAGTTCCTTTATTTATCTTATATGGATCAACATGTTTTATTCTGATCCCATTATTGAAATTTTGAAGTACCTAAATAAAACGTACAAGTATTACCTCATTATGTAGATGCAGTTGTCCATTTGATAAACTGTATGCACTCGATGTTGGCTCTCTGAAATCAAATTCTTCCATACGATGTGAAAAATCCACGTCACTATCATCTGACAAATCCTCACTCATGCTTTCTACTTCCTGATTTATATTGACATTGCTGAAAGAATACATATTTGCAACTACCTCTTCGGCCCCTAAATTAGCATTTCCACGTGCAACCATGCCAAAAGATTGTTCTTCAATTTCAGTTAAACTGTTTGGCTGACCAAATTCAGTTTCATCATCTGACTTTTCAGTTGATGATGCTGAATAGAATACCCATTTTTGGAAACTGAGTTCCACTAAAGATGAAAGCTTAGAAAGTGCAGCAACAGTTGTCCAGAGATTTGCAATTTTTGTCTCACACATTGATAGGCAAATTAGATTGGGCATGCAAGTAAAACAATCCTCCCGAAAACTAGTCAGCGATATACTGAAATCAAGATTCAGAATGCGTATTCTCCTGAATTCACCAACCATGTTGAGTTGCCGGATATGTGAAGACCTCAAGTTCAAAACTTGGCACGTGGAGCCTTTTCGGGAAAGTTCCCTGAGAGTGAAACCCATTTAAGATTAAACAATAAATGTGAAGTGAGATGTCCACGTATGTTAGTCCAAAAACATTAGATTCTTTTTGTCAGGAAGAGAGGGCTATCGCACACTGCACTCATGTTAGTAACATTGACCAGTCATGCCACCCTAAGTTCATATTTGGGAACAAAGGAGCTCATGCTGTAACACGATTTTTGGAGTATAAGGACTTTCAGCTTCTTTCAGTTTTTTCCATCCAAACTCTTTTAATAAAACAGAAATTTGATATTTTCTGCGGCACCATGAGGCTCCCACCAAGTAAAAGGAAGCACCCTTTCACTAGAGAAAGAGTTGATATTATATACTATCCATCCTTCCTAACTCAGAAAGAGGCTATAAACAATTAATATAACCCCCTTCTCAAGATTGAGTAGAATTTTAGAACTTTCCAAACCATCACAGAAAACAAAAAGGGAATTACCGCCACATGGCTATTCCCAAGACAGAGAATCTTAGCCATTAAACACTAACTGATGGAACAGCAAAAGTGATTCAAAACAGATTCATAGTCAAGCTCGTCAAGTACATAAAACAGAATCTCAGTATTCAAGGGGAATTCGCAAGAACCTAATTTGCATGCCAATTTATAAACGACCTGCATACCCCTCATGATGATATCATATTCTATTATCATTCCAATAGTGGAGGAAATGATGAAACTGTGTACTTGATGAAACTAAAAAGGTAAAGATAACTTGCTTGATAGAAGATATAAGCACAACTGCCCACCTTAAGAAGTCTTTTCCAAATGGTGAATCTCGAAGAACAGCTACTCGAAGCTTTTGATTAACAGCATGCATCAAAGATAAAACATGTTCTCCCCTGAGCAAGCAGGATGATCCATTACGTATGTCAACTGCTTGAACCTCCGAAGTCTCAATTGCTATACATAGATCAAAAAGAGGAGGCAAATCGGTATCTTTGAAGTCATCCAGAAAGATATCCAGGCTACAAATCTGGTTGCAGGATTTCTGAACTTGTGCCTGAATGTCAAGCAAAAAATAACTTCTCATAAGAATTAAAAAGTAGCAAATCACGTCATTATTTGATAAATTGATCATCTGAGCTCTTCTGAGGAAAGCATCTATAGTGACACGAACCTGGAAAAACCCAGACAAAATTGCACTACTAGGAACGACCCCATGTATCTGGCAGGACTCACAATACCTAAGAGAATAACCGAACAATAGAATACTAATTGGAGTCAAACCTCGAAAATTGAATCCCCAAACATTTAAAGTAGAAATGATTATAAATTACGATAACCACGCACTTCCAGCAGTATGAATCACTGCCTCAAATTCTTAAACCAGAAATCAACTGTGCTAATGAACAATTAAATACTTCACATTAGAAACTAATAATAATTGAATTCCCCTTTCAATTCATGCACTCAGGCACCGTAAAAGATCAAAATTCAAAAGCTTGTAAACCGAAACTCAAAATCTACAACTCAACAAAGAGCAAAAGCATAAGCGACTAATGCCCAGTTGATTTCTTAACAAAGAAAATAACTTCAGAAAGGTAACTTCAATTCCAACCAGCAGACTTACATCTGCTCCAAGGTAGTAACGTCAAACAATGGAGAATCAACGGACGCCATGGCGAGGTAGACTATGGGACTATGAATCCCAACAGAAGAAAGTGAAAGTCACCGGTGAGCGGAGCCAACTACCAGATTTTACCAGAGCCCGTGAAATATGAACTCGGAAAGTTGACGTTAGCCTTCAAATGATTCTGACGGTTACAAGCCCATAGTTATCAGGCTCATATCATATCAGTATCATTTGTATCTGCCAAACAAACAAGTCCACTAACCAAAACTTCCTCTATGCATATGCTTATTGGGTATGTTTTTCTTCTTCTTCATCTTGGTCATCAATTAATTTCGCACTAAGAAGATATTGGAAAAGTCTAATAATACACAGTCTTATTCCTATATTATAAAGAGACTATTTTTAGTAAATCTATGTATAAATGTAATAAACAATAGTGATGCAGATTAAAAGAGTAAATACGTAAAAACTGACAGAATGTATATATATACCCGATGATGACCATAACAAACACGGTTATTTATAAATATAAACAAAGGAATTATAATATTATCATTTTTAATAAACTTTATTACTTTTAGAAACTAATTTTATATTTTTATTTATTTCATATACTTTTGTTTGCAAAGAGTGAACAAAATTTTAAAAAAGTATGTGATACAATTTTTGTACTAATAAACTTGTCACTTTTCATAGATTTTTAAAATTAAAATTTTAATAAATAATTTCTTGAATGATAACTATAGATTAAAATTATCCTATTTCAACTGTATTAATAAAACATTAAACAAAATTTAATAATAGAATTAATTAGTTATTATTTATATTACTATTAATTTATTACCGATGATTAAAAAACTCAACCAATTCAGTCAGTTAAACTGTAAAAATTTTGAATCATCTAATTTTTTGATTTGATTTATTTTAATAGTTCTTTTTTGTTTAAAACTGATCAATTTATTAGTTAATCGATAAATTTTTATAAATTAATAAATTCTTATAAATTAAATTAAATCAATTAATGCTCATTTAACATTATCTTTTTTCAAATAAACTTTAAATTCTTCGATAGAAAAGGACAATCTCTTCCAATTATATTTTAAATTCTTTAATTTTATGTAATCTTTAGTCTATTTTATAATGATATAATACCGGCTAAATCTTTTAAACATTAAATTTTTTGTATTATCGGTTTAATTTCTAGTTTGGTTTTTAAAACATTACTTATTACATTTAATTAATATTATTAATATTGTAAACTAAAACTTATAGGTTTTAAAATTTTAAATGATACTTTTGAAAAATTTTCATAATGGCTGTATAGAGAATATTATTATTTTGATGGTGATGGTACATAATTGTAGATGGAGCATAAAGTTGATGAAGCGTCGCGAGTTTGGAGTAACGAATTATTCCCACAAGGTTGATGTTGATTAAACATAAGAATCCAATCAGGTCAGTTGGACATGAACTAAGTGGTAATGCCCACACAAAGATAGGGATACATGAGATGTATCTTATTAAGGTTATGTTTGATTGAGAGTTTATTAATATAATGGAATGTAACGTAATATTACTTTATCGTTCAGAACAAGGGTTCGAACCGTCCTCATGTATGCAGCTGTTTAAAACTTGGGGCTAAAATTTTGCCTCTCGTAAGGGACCTACCCGGCTCGAACGGGGATTAGTCTAGGTATAGATGGCTTAAAGGTGCCTTCCCATAGTTAGGACCCTCTTTCTATAGTTGGAACCCTCCTAGGACACCTCGTGGGTAACTAAAAAATAAAAAAAATAAAAAATAAAATAAAATTTTTATATTACATCATATTTTATTATAAACACTAAAAATAAAAAACTTTTGATTTTGGAGGTTTATGATAAAACGTAAAATGATAAACAACTTTACACTATATTATATTGCAAACTCTTCTTTCAAATAATATTTCACTATATTATAATATAATAAAAAACTTTTGATTCGGGAGGTTTATGATAAAACGTAAAATGATAAACAACTTTACGCTATATTATATTGCAAACTCTTCTTCCAAACAATATTTCACTATATTATATTATAAATCCTTCCGTTACTCCTAAATAACAATTTTCTAATATTACATCTATTTATATTTCATTCCAATATAAATTATTTCATTATAATAAAAACTTTAACCCACACTATAATTTGACATAAGAGTCTTACCCTAAAACAAGAGGATATCAAGGCAATGCTAAAGTTTTGCAATGTTTAATTATATTATAAATAAAATAAAAAACATATTTTTTATAATTTCATTTAAGTTAAAACCAAAACCAATTGTACAAACTCTGGTATACATAACTATTAGTCATATAATAATTTTAATAAAAATAATTGGAAATATTAAGAAAGTTCGAATGAAACATAGAGAAAGATGGTTTTCTCGGGTGATTTTATTTTTATATTTGTTTTCTAGATTTTAAATTTAGTCTCTTGTTTTTAAATTTTGATTTTTTTCAAATAAATGCTAAATTACGTTTAGTTATTAATATTAATACATAGTTATATTATTATTAATAAATAATTTAATACTATATACAATTTAGAGAGAAATTATTCTATAAATTAATTAAGGGAATAATTTTATTCTAATGTCTTATAAAACATTTATTAATAAATATTAATTATTTTATTAAAATAAATAAGTAAATATTTATTTATAAATTGATATTTATTAGTTAATACATATTTGATCATTGAAACATATTTTATTTGAAATTTATGTATTGTCATATATCATCATTGATGAAACAGATTATGACAAAAATAAAAAATAAAAATATTTTTATGCTTTTTATAAATTATAAAATAAAAATATCAAATAAAAAACATAAAATAAAAGATCACAAATTAAAACAAATAGAACCAACATAAGTCGCGTCTTTCATTAAAGACTTCTAATTTAAGCACCTGTTTGGGTGGAATTTTGGAAAGTTAATAAGCTCTTTCCTCCATCACAAAAGCCTTTTTTTAAGAAAATGGGTGTTTGATTATAAAATAGAAAAGCATTTTTTAACAAATATGACTTATTTGGCAGCCCAAATAAAAAAGCCTCTCAAATAACTTTTTGAAGTAGATTTTTCATATTAATTAATAAGTCTATTTTTTAGTCACTTTTGCCTTTATTATTTACACATAATTTCTATAATACCCACAAATCACTCATCAGCTCCTTCATGTGTATAATCATCTAGAAAATTCCTATCTTGCAAAGCTTTCATAACCGACACCTCCATAGCTGCGATCCACCACCAAAGTCTCTCACAAATTGACGCGGCAAGTCACCACCGACAGTCACTGAGTTGTCTACCGGCAAGTCTCATTTTATTTTCCTTTTTTATTTTTATTTTCTTTGTATTAATAACTTTTCAAATCTTTATAACTGTATTTTTTTTGGGTCAGAGTATTGATCAAAGCTCTTTAGCTTTCTCTCCCTATAAATAATTTCAGGAGTCACACATTGAGGTTTTTTTTTTATTCTTTTGCATAATTATTTTGGTCATAATGTATAAGCATTGAGCATTAATTTGGGTTTTTTGTTTAATTTTGTACTTTCATTTTCACTATCTTCGGATGATTTTATTTGTAGGTTTTTATATAATCATTGATTTGTTTTCGATTTTTTATTTAATTTTCATTTTTTGTTTTCTCATTATGTGTTTGATTTTTGTATCCTATGAGCTAGTTTTGATTTTGTGTGATATGATTCTTGATCCATTCAAAATATACATGTCCTTTCATAAAATTAAAAAAAATCTCTTAAAGAGAAAAAAACATATTAGCATTAGATCTACTGGTTGTTGCCTCAAGTGCTTCATTTAAAATTTTTGACAAAGTTAAGAAGAAATATTGTGATAAAATTTTGATTATTTTATATTTATTGTATTCATTGTTATCTGCAGGGTATTTTGTTTCATTGTCAATTTCTAATCCATAAAAGCTATTTGTCTATATGTCATGCTTATTATGCTTTTGTCTATGTCATTCTTGTTATGTTTTTATAGTTTTCTTATACATGCTAAATTCATTGTTATATGCAGTGGGTTTTTTGTTTTTTGGATCATGTGTTGTTGATAGTTGTTAGCATTTGTTTAATAAGGTGAAAACATATCGTGTTATTGCAATGAAATGGTGAATCAATTTCCTTTTGTTAATATTATATTTTTTATTAGAAAATTTCAAATTCGAGTCAAGAAATTCAAGGTGGGGATAAATTAAAAAAAATGGTTAAAGCGGAGTGAAATGATAAAACTTTTGAAACTGTAATTAAAATTTTTGTGGAAGAGACATTAGCTAGAAATCGACTAAATGACCACTTTAACAAGATCGGATAGAAAATTATAGTTTCAAAGTTTGCTCATGAAATTAAGAAAAATTATGAATACAAACAATTTAAGAATAAATGAGATGGATTAAAAAAGGACTGGTGGCTATTGGCAAATTTAGTAAGTAAGGAAACTGGACTAAGATGGGTTCCTATTAATCAAAACATTGATGCAAGTGACGAATGGTGGGAAAAGAAATTGAAGCTAAGCATTTAAGCTTTGGATTTATAATTTTCTAATGTTACTTGATAGTTTAATAACTTAATCAATATTATTATAGGAAAATCTTGAGGTTGCCAAATTGTAAACTAAATGTTTGAAACATATTGAACAGCTGAACATTTTGTTTGAAGATGTTGCAGCTATAGGGGAAGGAGCTTGGGCAAATTCTTCAGGTTTTGTACCAAACGATACTTATGTGCCATCTAGAGAAAGCCTAGTTGATACCGTTCTTGATGATAACTTTTTGAAAGACTTTACTGTCAATGAAGAAATTGAAAATTTTAATAATGAGATTGGTTTATCAACTATAACTCTAGGAATTTCTACATACGGAAAGGGGGAAAAAAAGAAACATGATACTAAATCAGGGGCAACAGAAAGGTTATGTAAACATTTGGACCATATATGTGATGTAGTAGAGAGTAAAACTTCAGTAACCTCTATTAAAAGAGATGAACCTAGTTGTAGCATTTTTTAGGTGATGGATATCTTACGAAGTATGAATGAAATAAAAAAGGAAGATGAACTGTTTGTATTAGCTACCAATTTATTTTTGAAGAAAGAAAATAGAGAGATGTTTGTTGCGCTTAAGGATGTTGACCTTCAAACCGAATGACTTAAGCAAATGAAATTATTGTGATTTTTGTAATGAATTAGACATGTATTTGGTTACTAATATTGGACTACTTGTAACGTGTTGTATTAGATTTCTGTTTGGTTAATTTTGTTGTAATCAATTAAATTGTGCTTTATTATTATTGTGTTATGATTATTGCTATATTACCTTATTATACAATAAGCTTATTATTTATTTTTTATACATATTTTGATACAGATGTCATCTTCTGATAATGATCATAAATATAATGAAGAGATTGAAGAAGAAATCTTGCATATGGTTCAAATTGGAGTAGCACTAACCCAGGGTCGTTCCTATAGTTTTATAGGCCCTGGGCAAAATTAAAAAAAAGGGCCTTAATAAATTGACAATATACTTAAGTTTACATATTTGTATAAACCATAAATGATTCAATTTATAAGTTTACATAATCAACTAAATATTAAATGATCATAACATTAACAAATACACAGATGATCATGATTTATGAAAAACAATTTTTCCGTGCATTTTTAAATGCAAAATCATTAATAATATTATCAAGATCAATATTGTCCAACATATCCAACATATCCTTCTCAATTTGGTACATGATCATCCTCACTCAGATTTCTAATATCCTCGTGAATATTAAAATTTTAATAAATAGCAAAATCTAATATTAAAAAATAAAAACAAAGAGTAAAAATATATTAAAAATTATAAACTTTACCTTTAAATTATAATCAGAACTCAGAAGACAAAATCGCAAAATTTTTTGCTGCTAATTTTTGAGTTGGAGTACTTTAAATACATATATTGATGAAAATAAAAAAGATTAGAAGGTAAAAGTACACTTAAATATTTTAAGACTATTTACAAGCATGGGACCACAAAGTTACCTTTACATCAAAAAAAATAAATAATACAACATTAACTTATAAAATTAAAGTCATTTAATGACTTTAACATTTAACGTTAAGTCATTAAACGAATGACTTTAACGTTATTTTGTAAATGACTTTCATAGTAATAACGCTAACATAGTAAGATCATATGAGAGGAGGTTGTTGAAGAGGGGCCTCCTCTCATAGTGAACAGCACCCTCTCATAGTGGGCCTTGGGCAGGTGCCCTGCTGGCCCTTGCCCAGGGCCGGCACTACACTAACCATTGACCATTTTATTAAATATTATATTTAAAAAATCATGTAGAATATCCCCTCACACTGGATGGATGTTTCTAATGGAAATATTTAATGGCCATAGAGATAGATGTCATCAACAATTTAAAATGAAAAGAGACGTTTTTATCAAATTATGTAAATTATTGAATGAGTCATGTGGATTAAAGAAAGGTACATAAGTAATAATAGAAGAGGTTATAGTTATGTTTTTTATTACTTTAGGTCATAGACTTTTTAATATAATGGTTCAAGAAATATTTCAACATTATGATGAAACAATTTCTAAATCGTTTAAAATAGTATTAGAAGTTGTTTCATATGTGTCGATTGATTTTATAAAACCAAAAGATCCAACTTTTAGAGAAATTTCAAGTAAAATTAAAGATGATAGAAGGTATTGGTCTTATTTTAAAGACTGCATTGGAGCAATTGATGGAACACATATACTAGTTGTAGTTCTAAGGTCCAATCAAATAAAATATATTGGTAAAAAGGCATTCTTACACAAAATGTAATGGCTGCATATGATTTTGATATGTGTTTTATTTTTGCTTGGGCTGGTTGAGAAGGCACAACACATAATACTTAAATTTTTATGGAGGTTTTGCATAATGATATATTACATTTCCCTCATTCACCTAGAAGTTTGTGAATTAAAACTTTATACAATTTGTTTTATTTTATTTATTCTTAACAATTCACTGCTTATTTATTTATTTATTTAGAATGTAGGAAAATATTATTTAGTAGATGCAGGATATCCTCACATGCAAGGTTATTTAGGACCATACAAAGGTGAGAGATATTATTTTCCTGATTTTTGATGTGCTGGTCTTCCAAGAGGAAAGAAATAAATATTCAATCATGCTCATTCTTCTTTAAGATGCATACTTGAAAGAACATTTGGCGTTTAGAAAAATAAGTGAAAAATTTTACGTCAAATGCCAAGTTTTTCTTTTCCAAAGCAGGTTAAAATTGTAATTGTTTTAATGGCTATTTATAAATTTATAAGGTTAAATGCTCAAAAGGATGAAGAGTTTCTCCTTATGATGAAGATGATGAATTACTTCCTACAAATGAAGAAATCGATGAAAATGAAGACATTGAAGAAAATCATTTAGATAAGCCACAAAATAACGAGATGAATGATGTGAGGGAACATGTTGCAAGTCTTCTTGTATTATAATAAAATACATAATTTATTATGTATTTAACTATTTACTC
This sequence comes from Erythroxylum shatona, assembly GCA_027568895.1. Classification (NCBI taxonomy): domain Eukaryota; kingdom Viridiplantae; phylum Streptophyta; class Magnoliopsida; order Malpighiales; family Erythroxylaceae; genus Erythroxylum; species Erythroxylum shatona. The sequence goes on along the minus strand of JAOSBK010000205.1, from coordinate 40,870,440 downwards.
AACTTGAATATTTATTTGAGATTTATATACTATTATTTGGCTACTTTTTTATATGTTTTAATATTTTTTATATTAATTTTACTTATGTTATAATCTATATAAAAGATTTGGTTAAATATATTTTTATTTATATTTCATATGTTTTAAAATATATAATAATTAATATATTGTGCTTTGCATAGTGGTTAATATACTTTAAATAATATTTATATGCATAAATAATTTTTATTACAGAATAAAATATAGTTAAAATCAAAGTGTTTTTTATTTTTATATTGTCAAACAGTCTACTGTATGAAGCTGTTTAAAAAAACTCTTTTAAAAATAACAGTCAATAGTAATCTGACTTCTTAAAAAAGTTATTATCAGAAAAGATCTCTACCAATGTTTTAAAAACAGGACTGGACATAGAACTAGTCGAAAGAAATGTTTAACGTTTAGAGGTTCAACTAGTGGTGAATCGTTATAAAACCGGTATATAATAAAAAGAAGTAAAACTTATAATAAAAAGTAAAATAAAATATTTTATTGAAAAAATTACATCAATGTTTATTATTATATAATAAATAAATAATAAATAAATATAAGTCTAAAATAAATATTAAAATAACAATAAAAATCAAAATTGTATTTCTGAAGGAGGTTGTGTCTTATCATCATCAAAAGCTTCAAATTCTCCAATGCTATTTAACAATTCGTAAACTACGCTTTCATTTAAAGTATTTACATCAACTTCTTCCACTGCATTAAAATAAATTACAAATTAGTAGTGTATGAAATTATTCTCAATTGTAAACTTGTAATACAGTATAAATTTAACTTAAATATGATCAAAATAAGATATGAACTGACCATCAGTAAATATTCTTAATTCATTCGTTGTGACAAATGTATTTTCTTCATAAATCGTCTTGATAAGGCTTTACTCTATTTAAATTTTTGCGGTAAAATTTGAACAGTTTGTAAATGTTAGGATTCATTTAAATTTATCAAAATATTAGAAATTAACTTGTAATTTTATGAAATATTAGTTAAATTTACACCTTTTGCCTATAGAAGAAATATTGA
>JAOSBK010000205.1:40784618-40811065 GCA_027568895.1 Erythroxylum shatona | reverse complement strand
CATAATATATTATTAACAAGTCATAATGTTAATACATGAATCACAAATATCCATTGGCCTAGGGCACACTACTAACACATTCTTCCTGCGTCTATCAATAAAGAAATAAAGTCTAAACTCAGGAATTTCTTATGATCTAGCAAGGTTGTGTCTAAAACTCATGCCAAGGTAAAGTGGTCTGATCTTTGTAGACCTAAAAAGGAGGGTGGTCTGGGGATTAAACATCTTTCTATTTGCAATAATGTTTTGCTAGGTAAAAAGATTTAGGTCCTTTTTAATGTTAAGGAAGCTCTACGAGTTAAGTGGGTTCACACCATTATTCTTAGAAGAAATAACTTCCGGAGTGCCTAAACATCAAGCAATAGTTCTTGGAGCTGGAGGAAACTCATTCAGGTCAGGAATATTATTGGGAACCATTTCAGATTTAGGATAGGGGATGGTGTTTCAATTTTCTTATGGCAGGACCTGTGGCATCATAGAAGAATACTAAAAGATCTCTCAACCCCAAGAATTATCAATGGTTCAGAATTACCAATGAATGCAAAAATAACTGATGCCATCAGTGACAATGTCTGAAACTGGCAAGATGCCACAATTGAGGCCATTTGTATGCTAGAGCTATTAACATATCAACCCGATGGGTTTCAATCGGATAGGCTAGAATGGATTGCCAGCCCCACAAAACTTACACCAATAATTCAGCATATACTTTGACGAGACCTCCTTATCCGAGAGTACATTGGTATAAATTGGTATGGCATCATGGTACAAACCCAAGGTTACAAAAGACCAACTTCTTTATACCTTTGCCCCTAGCCATTGTTCACTCTACTCTTCAGATAATGAATACATTGGCCACCTCTTCTTTGAATGCTCCTTTTCGAAATCAGTGTAGCTACACTGCCTCAATCACTTTCAGATAAACATGCAAAATCTTTCAAATCTTCAATCCATTCAAAATTGGTTCAACCAAACCCAAAGCCCCAGAAACATCAACCTAAACACATTTATTATCCTGTTATCTGTTGCTGTTTATAACATTTGGCTCGAGAGAAACCTTAGAACCTTCAAAGACATAGCTATGGAAGTGCGGAGCATCAACGCTAAAGTGATCTTCCAATTAATGGAACAAATTTGCTCAAACATTGAGAGTAGGTAAATTGTGGTTTTGGTTTGTTTTCTTCTAATTTGTATTGTAGGTACTGGTTGGGCTGATCATCAGTGGCAATCCCAGTTGCATGCTAAGAGACATGTTGTTAATCAAAACGACAAGAGTAGAAGTTGTAAAGCCGTGTAAGCTTGGTAGGAGGTTACACCTAATACTAACATAAGGCAAGAGAGGATGATATCTTCTAAAAGTATTGAAGAGCATGGTGTCACAAATATCAACAATTCACTCCTTATGCAACCCAACAGTAGGAAAGCTCAAACCCCTGAAGGGTATTTCAAAAATTGAAGGATTAGATTAAAGATTCAAAGGGAGTTGGATGAGAGTTAAACTATCTCTCCTTCCTCAGCATTATGGTAATTCTTTGCAAACAAGTTAACAATGTGATCTGTAAAAGAGATGTCTTCTTTCCTAATTTGTAATTTTTTTAATTTTATATTGAAGGTAGTCTTGAATAGTTTAGGTTGCAATACCTACTGCTGAAAATTATTGTAATTTTAGTAAGGTGCTCCCTATTATTGACAACTAGCGAGCTGATAAATCATAGGATGCTGCTTGGTTGTGTAGACATGGGGAACAATTATAGGGCCACTCATGCCCACTTGTTAGATATCTTTTGTATAGATTGCACTTTCTTAAATCTCTTGCTTATACATACCATTATTTATTTATAAATTCACTGAATTATCACAAAAAAAAAGAATGAGTTCTTTTGTTTCCATCATAATATCAACGTGTTTTACTTTTAACTACGAATTTCAAGGAAAGACGGATCCTTCTTTAGGTACAAGCATCAGAAGAGAGAGAGATATCTGTAACGTACCAGAACAAGATCTCTAGTCTTAAGAGAAGGAAAGGGAGACGAGATAATAAGGCCGGTGGCGGTGACGGATTTTGTATGGGAATAGCAACACTTAACGACGTCGTATTTCACATTTTACGTTTCGCTTTGTCAGATACAGAATCTATGAAATGACCAATTCCATTTCAAGGCTAAGACCTGCCTGCCTTGTAACATTGGAATTATGATATTTTCTACGTGCTAGGGAACGACCAACTTCTGTAACCACCGCCCTAACATAAAGCAATTCAATCCGTGATGCTCGTATTCACTTACTTGATTGCTTAAAACTCATGAATTTCTTTTTTATCTTCGTAGTGGTACCCCGCTGGTTAGTTTATATTATATATGATGTCCTTTTAACTATAAATCCATATGAATACATAAATGCATTTGATTGAAATAAACACTTAGCTATACTTGAGAATCCAGATAATTTATCTTTATACATGCCTCTGGTATGTGACACAGTTCAGCAATGAGCATCTGCAAGTTTTGCACAGGAATACGTTTTAGCTAGCAATGCAGAGAATTACTATGAACGAAGAAAAACAAAAACAAAAAAGAACACGTTTCATCTCTGTTATGTATTCAAATAGTGGCAAATCAGTTGAAATACTAGCTAAGGATAACATTTGCATTTACTAACCAAACTGCAATGGCAACAAATGGCTATGACAATGCCTTACAGAAGAATTTAACAGGATAAGACGAAATCACCGACGCCACAATTGTAGCTGATAATATCAGTACCATCTTTAGAGGTATGATTATATCACAAACCAGCTTCAGAAATTCACTATTCTTCAGCACCTTCTTCAATGACCAAAGTTACACAAAAGCAGTCTTGCCACAAGCATCAACCTAACCTTGCTTCTCTTCTTAGCACCTGGTAAGTAACAGGAAGAAACCACGAAAAGAATTTGATCAGCAATGAAGAAACCATAAGTTTAACTGAGACATTCAACAACACTTTCTTCTGGAGCCATAGAAACAGGTTGAGTTACACATGTGAAACATTAAACTTAGCATCCAGCAGGTCACGTGTCATCTAAAAGTTGGTGGGTTGGATCTAATAGAGGAAGTGTTTATGGATACAACCTATTATTGATTCAAGCAAACTTTGGCAGATCATACCTCCATAATGATATTATCTTGCATCTTCTCTATGTTGATGAAGCGATTGTAACAAGTAAACATAGATGAAATTAAGAAACTCTGAGGTTATCTGGCGAAAGAATTTGAGATAAAGGATTTGGGGTTTCTCAAATACTTTCTAGGCATTGAAGTTTCTCACTGTAAGCAAGGACTATTTCTCTTCAAAAGGAAGTATACTTGGATCTCCTAGTTGAAACTGATAACTCTGTTTGTGAGCCTATAAGTACTCTTATTGAGGTGAATCATGGGCTATCTATTTCTCCTGTTCAATTTCCAACAAACAAGGAGCGATATCAAAGAATAGTTGGGAAGTTGGTCTCTTTTAAAACTCACACTAGACTCGACATAGTATATGCAGTCAACATTGTGAGTCACTTTATGCATAATCCAAGTGATTAATACATGAATGTTATTACTGGATTATGACATTTAAAATCAGCTCCAGGTAGAAATCTTTTATTCTCCAAACATGGACATCTTGATGTTGTGGGATATACAGCCTCTGATTTTGCCAGTAGTAGAATAGGTAGAAAATCTACTTCTGGATATTTGTCGTTTGTTGGAGGTATCTTGTTAAACTTGGAGAAGTAAAAAACATAATGTGGTTTCATTATCTGGTGCAGAAGCTGAATATTGTGATATGCATCATGCAATCACAGAACTTTCTTGACTGAAAATACTCTTCGCATAACTTGGTTTTGGTCCAGAAAAGCTATAGAGTTGTTTTGTGATAAAAAGGCAGCAACTGAGATTGCTAATAATCTGATACAACATGATCAAACTAAGCATGTTGAACTAGAAAAGAACTATATTAAAGATAATCTTGATTCTGACACAATAAGAGTTCCTTAACGGTAGAAGTTCCAATCAGTTGGCTGACATTATTACTCATGCCATCAATAGTAGATCATTCCATACAATGACGTCTGATAGCTACACCCTAACTTGAGAGGGAGAGTTATCAGACATGAACTGTAATTCCTTCGTATTTTGTATATTTCTTGTATAGTTTCCCTTAATTAAGGAATAGGATATACATACAACTATATGGTTGATTTGCTACTATATATACCTCCTTGTATCTTTTATATATATCACTGAAATATATGAAATAAAACATCATTCATATTCACAACTTATGCAAAAAGAAATGATGATACTCCAGTATGATTATTAAGGAACACATTGCAAATCTACTGATATTGCTAACATACCAGACATGGAAGAATGGCAAGAAAAGATTGCCTCGAAGATTGGAAAATGAATATTCAACTTATGATACATTAAGATAACACAAAACTGAAAGTTTATCAATATTAATTTTGAGATCAATAAGTTTAATTGGAACTGTTAAACAAATTTAAACTGGCCATTAAGAAGCTAGTTGCTTTTTGGAACAGAAATGGAGCCATATTCCTTGGTTATGCGAAAACAGTGCAAGGCCATGAATGAAAAGCTTAAAATCAATAGATTATAAGTCCAAGGGTTACAGTAGCAGCAGAAAGGGTGTACACAGCATAAAGAAGAAAGTAGTAAGAAACATGACTGACTGATAGAATTCAAGTGTGCATGCTTGATTGATAGAACTATGGTGTGAAAGCAAAAGGACAAAAAAAATTAATATTCACCTCTTCAGCAAATTTTATCAAGATGGTTGTTCGAGGGCGTTGCTGACCCTCTACAGGTACAAAATGAGCTGTAACTATTGCTGGAAAACCGGCACTATCTAAAACACCCTTTAACGGCAAGAGTAAAAAAAACCCATCAGCTCTTTTATCCATCAGCTACCACTTAACCAATGCAAATTCAACATAGAACTCACCCTAACTATTCCAGCAACAAATGCCCCACAGTTAAATGTCCCCATATCCTTTGGAACAGAGATAAATCTGTCAGAGAAGATGGTTCATCAGCTGATCATGGCTTAAATCTCAAATTCACATCACTTAAGGCAGCAACTATCTTGGCATGCTTTTAACAATAAAATATCTTTACCTGTTTACAAGGAGCTCTTTCTCACTGATCATGTATTCATCTTCATTTTCAGTTCCTTTCTCAAGTGAGTCAGCCACCTGATTTCAAGATAAACACCGAACTTGAGCATTGCATCATTGTCTAGATGTTCCTTGCATTTTAAGAGGTAGTTGGAGTAATGAACGCTGTACATATGGAAGACAAGTTCTCTATTTGGAAGTCAAAAAGTATGGCCATCAGAATAAAGTCAAATATCCTTCCTTTCCTATCCTGCCTAAGTTTCTTATGAAACGTGATTCTGCCTTGCCTGAATATTTTCTGCAGCATATAAGATAAGAGCCAGAGTACTAGTACTTAAAAAATAACCAAATCTTCAAAACCAATTTTTTTTGCCTTAATTCAAAGAATGTTATATAGAGTCCATAATATGCATGGAAGGAAGTATGCATTAATCTCAAAGAAAAATCCATTTCTTAAAACCTACAAAACGGAAAGATTAATGGAGGGAGAAGCAAAATGCCAGTCAGGAGGAAGAAAAAGAAGGAACAACCCCAGATCAGATGACTTGATATATATCTTCAAGCAGAACTGTTAAACTTACCTTTCCAAATAAAACTTTCCAGACAGTGCTGTGCACAAAAGATAGTATGCCCAATAATCGTGTTTCCCTTCTATTACCCTGTTGCAGTAAACAAACAACAATAAGAGGTCAACAGAAAATGTAATTTCATAATTTCAATTCTCATGCATTATCAAACTAAAATATCTTTCAAACATAAAGATACAGAAACCATCTTGATGAAAACGAAACTGACCCTAGCAGAAAAGGAAAAGAAGCAAACAAAATTTTATTATCTGAAATCCAATTTTGAGTAGCAATCATGTAAACATCTTAGTTGCCACTCACACGTTCCGTCCACCTGAAGTTGGTTTTATCACATTTGTGAATGCAAAAAATGTTGTCATGGCAAGAAAAGATTAGCAATTTAAAGCTTCTGCAGCCAATAAATATAGTTAATTTGAAAAATAAAGACAATTTATAATGTGTATTTGCTATATCCATATCATAACAGCATCTAAGGATCTTCACGTGTTTTATTTCAGTTCAAAATAGGGTCACATGGACATTTTTAGGGCTCTTCTTAAAATAAGGTAGCAGCTCATGTAATTATATTAAAAAATAACCAAGAAATGTGATAACAACTGTGCCAGGACTTTCAAGGAGAAATCCAACAAATTTCCTACCTTGTCCCTGTGGCAAAGAAGTTCCAGAACTCGGCCCCCAACAGCATAGCCTGCATCTTCAAGCCTGTTTCATTTAACAAAGATTAGTGAACATAATATTGACTCCATACAGTAATATATATAAAGTCTTGTTGAGGAACAACAATTAACATAATGTAACTTTTATATGGTTGACCAGAAATCCTATGTTGGGATATGAAATCTTAGACATCTTCTACATTCTTGAACCCATATTTCAATCAAAGATATAACATGGCCATTATAACTAACATTTATTAAGGTGCTTTACACATCAATTGCAAAAAAATTCCAGGCTTACCTTCGTTCCAATTCAGCAATGTTGTCAACCTGAGTCTGGTTGTATTGAACCAGCTCAGAAAACAAAAAAGCAAACGCACTCAAACTGACCTGAAAAATGGAGTAACAATTGACTCAGAAACAAGAAACCTTCTATAGAAGTAACCATCACGTTCTTTATTAGAAAACAAACTTAAATTTCTGTTCAACTTTGAAGACGTAAGTTCATTTTGTACTTGATCCAGCTTAGAAATTGAGATCACGCACCTAATATGAAACACGAAATACTCAAAACTTGTAATTTCCCCAACATTTAACTACAAAGACCCCAAGGGATGCACACATTAAGCATTTCAAATAAGAAACAGATACTTTTTACTTCAACTTTCCAAAATTTTCCATTCGAATCCATCTCAAAGTTATGGACTTTAAGATGTAGAATTCAAAAGTAACATGGATAGCATAGTAATCAAGCTACCTGAACCGAAATAAACAAAAATAAACGTCTCCAGCCCTATATACATTAAGCCTCTCACTTGAAGAAATTCATAAAACCAACCTAAATTGATAAACTACAGTTTCATTAGATAGTCATTTTGCTTAAATTTCTCATGAACGAAACAAACAACTACCTCTTGTTTACCCTTACTAAGGGGCTTTTCTAGGACGTTAGAGTATTGCTTGATCTTCCCCACTCCGATCATGGTCCTAGTGAATTTGTTGCCACTTACTAAGCTTGCTCTCTCAACAAAAGGTACGCATGAATCGCCTCTGCAATGAACCGGAGGATGGGTTTGGCCAGATCGGGTTTTAGCCAAACATAACTCGAAACTTCTCTATAGGAAACTAGAAAAGTAATTAGGTTAGAAAATTTAAGAAACATGTCAAAAGCCAAAAAAAAATCAAGTATTAGTTAAATTTGATTGATGAGCATGGTGTAAGACATGCTAATACTCCAAATCATGTATATTTGTATAGTTAAATGCCTTTAATATAGGGAGATCCATAGTCTAAGACATGTTTGTCGTCTAGGTTATGTTTATTTGTGAAACAAAAACAATTTTTGGTAAAAGATCTATAACTTAGTACATGCCTATGTCTTAAACTGTGTCTTTAAGCTAGTTTTTTATTAAAATATCCATAGCCTGAGACATACCCATATCCCAGGCTATGTCTATACTTAGATTCTATATAGATAGATCCAATGTTTTAAAAACTGAACCGGATCATACGGTCCGACCGGAAAAATTTTGAACAGGTCAGTGGTTCGGTTCTATTTTTCCTAAAAACCTCTATATATGAAAACCGGCAGGTTTTGGTCGGACCGTACGGTCCGGTTCGGTTTGTTTGCAACAACAGAACCGTTGATGGACCGAAAGCATACTGAACGGAAGAGAAGAGAAGTGACGATCGGCGTTATCATCTACATCTACATCTTAGAAGAGTAGATTGAAGAAGAGTCTAGATTGAAGGAGCGGGCACCATAATCTACATCTGACGAATCAACTAACAAAGAAACATCTACATCTTAGAGCTCTTCTCAAACCAAAATGGCGAGGATCTTCACCACCGCGCTTTCGACAGAATCAGTATCCTTGGCATCTCCCCGGCTGAGCCTTGTTCCTTCGACCCCGTCTATTGAGCAACTGCCTCCTGCTGGGGTTAGAATGATCCGCACTACGGTGACACGCGCTACGGTATCGTCGTCGGCCACGGGGAAGAGAGAGCCACGTGGGATTATGAGGCCTCGCCGTGTTTCGCCGGAAATGGCTGAGCTTGTAGGAACCAACGAGATTTCTCGAACCCAAGCTTTGAAGCTCATTTGGGCCCACATCAAGGACAACAATCTTCAGGTTCTGACTCATGCGTAATACTTCATTTTTATGTGTTTTAATACATTCACTCAAAAGTATATGGATAAAGTTGCTCTGGGTCTTTATGGGTTTTGGAAATTTCTTCATTTTATCACGAGGACTTGCATATACAATTTATACTTTCATGTACAGATTAAATGTGTTGACATATTAAATGTTGTTATAATAAGTCTGCTATGGCTTAATCGATGATGAATTGTCAACATTTTTCAAGCTTATAGGACTTCAGCTATATTAGGGCGATTAAGAAGGTGAACACTTGTTGAGATATTGGAAAATTATGGCGGAAATAGTGGAGGGATATTGTCATGTTCTATAAATTTTCTGCTTCTTGTTTTCTCAATCATAATTGTTATTAGGAAACTAGCAACTCATTGGGATCTATATATAGCATTTGCACGTATCTTTCCCCATATGATTGTTTTCTTTGTAAATTTTAAGATTATGCTTATGTCAATGGAGGCAAAGCCATATTATGAATTTGACTCTTCCTCTTAGCAATGCCATGTTATACATTTGACTCATACTTATTTTCACCCTCTTCTTACTCATCAGGACCCTAATAACAAAAAGATCATAATCTGTGATGAGAAGCTGAAGAAGATTTTTGGTGGCAAGGACCAGGTTGGATTTCTTGAGATTGCAGGGTTGATTAGTCCACACTTCCTCAAGTGAAGCTAGATGGGAACGGAGTCAGAAACTGTGGATTTGACTTTTGGGTCTAGGGCTGTCATTTTGTGGGAGAATTTGGTGAGGAAGGCACAATGCTGTTTAAAGCGTTTGTTGTTGAGACCCCTATTTTGGCACTTGCTTTAAAAGACCTAGTGTTAATCTTCGAAGTTTCTTTTTTGGGATTTTGTTCAGGGCGGGTATTTTGGATGAAACCCTTATTAACTGCTATTTTGTTTTGAAGATCCTAAATTTCAGTTAGGATGTATATGCTGCTCTATCATGGCCAAGTTTCTATGTAATACAAGGTTTCATGCAAGCAAAATGCCTTGGTTTTTCCATGGATGGATTTGGTTGTACTCTATATTTTGGTTTACTTAGCCAACCTCATCAAAGCCATTCTCTGAGATAGTGTACGCCTGCACTTGCAAGGTTTGGTTGGTCTACAAGCCCTTCAGGGCATTTGGTTGAAATGCTATTTAAAAAGTTGTTTTTATATTGATACACCTAATCCCATTCTTGAATACGTTCTATATGTTTGAAAGTCTCATTTTGACTTTAAAGTATGGTATATTGTCTGTCATACAGCCCTTATTGAACAGATAAAACCTTCTATAATCATGTAGGTTTAGGGCCACTAGAATTTGCATAAAAAGCAGTATCCATACAACTATAATAGAGTTTACAAAGCATTCCATGTTTGACAATCTAATCAGATTGTGTTAGCCTTCAAGCTGAAAATCAAACTATGGACAATACTAAATTTGACCAATATCAACTGAAAACAGACGTCAAATATAAGTTTTCTAGAAACTAGCGAGTGTATTTAGCCATGAACATTCGTCTCCTCTCTGCTTGCAGTCCTTGTTAAGAGTAACCTAAGTAGGGCTTGAGATCGTCTGTTCTACATTTCCTGTTCCATTCCTGTGTCAATTACTTCCATTCACATGTTTCACAATAAATAAATGGGACAGTGTAAAACATGTGGATGGAAGAAGTTAGAATAAGGATGGCACAAGAAACGTGGAACAGACGATCTCCTTCCCCTAAGTAGGGCCATCATGAATTAATTTTCCACTTCAGTGCAGTGCAAATAATGGAGGACCTAGTTGATTAGTCTGTTGGGTACTCGTAACCTAATCAGGAAATTTTCATGTCGCCAACAAACATCATATGTAGTGGAACATGCAGTGCACAAAAGACAGGAATTCCCAAGTTTTGGAAAAGAATATCTCATCTGGCAACAAAATGGGGGAAGATTTTCACTTTGGAAAAAGACTTTGCAAGTTATTTTCGTCAGCATCCACCAATCAAGCAATCACTTATCTACACAAGTGTGTTCAATTCTTTCGTGAATCCCATATGTTCAGCTATATGCAACCCCCCCATATGTGGAACTAAGAACACAATGTAAGCGATAAACAAATTGTCAGACGTAGCCCCTTAGAATATTTTTCTTGGTTCAAGTGATTGAATGAAGCAGATTCTCCTCGGATTGATCTGTATTAAGGGAGAAAATATCAACAGGAGCAGTTGTGCATCCAATTCCATTGTTCTTCTGTCTAAAATCCGGGGAGATTTTTTGGTGATCAAGGTAAATTACTATCACTGTGATATCATCATGAAAATGACGTCTAATTCCCTTTTCAATTTTCTTCATGTCATTATATCTCATCTCTCTTTTCTTTGCTGCTTCCTGAAGAGCAGCACGCACTAATCTCTTCGCAATCCCCTGCAAGTATCAAATCACACAGTGGAATTGTTAAACCATTTGAACCTGTCCCATGTCTAAGACTAACTGCAGGTTAAAAGACTGAAGCCATGTGCTATACTTCCAGTGAAATTAAAACTATTATATGATTCTACCGACAGTTTTTAATCAGTCCTACTTATAACAGGGCTGCGAAATATGTCTCCGCTGTCCAGCTTCAAGATTCAACTTGCCTAATTTCAAAGTTCAAAATTTCTCCAACTTTAAACCTGTGACCACAAATGATAAAAGGATTTGAAGTCAAAGTGTAAGACTTACAGCTCTTGGGTTTTTGAAAACGATGTTAACTGCTGTTTCATCACTCAATTGTTCCCAAAGACCATCTGAAGCAAAAATCAAGAACAAGTCTTGTGGCCTGAGCTTTCTGATCAGGATTGAGGGTTCTGCTGTCATTACAGCACGCTTCAAAGGAACAGGGTTTCCAAATTGCTGAAATATGGGGTCTCTGTTGAATTCAGGCTTCTTAAGATAGACATCCCCTATAGATCTTGATACCTGAAGAAAGAAAACTGAAGGTTTTTACAACTGTTTCCTCCAACACGCCTTGGGATTGAAAATCAGCTCCCAGAAACTAGAAACAACTACTTAATATCAAGATCAACACACAAATTTCCATGCACTTGTTCAAGTGAACAAAAAGACATAAAAACAAAGAACAGATAAAGTTCTCATGCACACTTTCCAGAATTTGAAAGATACTGCTTCACTTGACCGCAAGTTGCACCAAAAAAGAGTCTGAAGAATAAAAACTCCTAGAATGCTCGAAATACGGAAGAAATCCACCTTTTCATTCAAATATGTGATGAGAACAACACTTGGACGCTTCATAACTTTAAGAAAATTACCCATTAGCATCAAGCCATTCACAATGACGAAATACATGTGTTGACTCCTAAATTATTTGACGCCATACATTCAATTCACCTGACATTATCGACCATTGATCAATCAAATTCCTGCAATATAATTAGAAAAGGCAGACTTTGAAATCAGCTTGGAAAGAAGAAACCTGTTCTACCTGGATGATGCCCTTTATCCTCCAAACTCCACGCGTATAAACTACAACATGGGAATCATCAGGATGAAGCGCCTCAACCTCCTTCCTCACTTCCTCCACAGAAACATTATGATCAGTTGACAGCCTTTCTGGAACAACCCGTTTTTTCTTATTCTCATGAGCTCTCCTACCCAGTACTGCCCTCGAGTCCCCAAGGTTCGCAACATACAGTACGTTATCTGATATTGCACCAACTAAACAACATGATCCGACTGAAGCAATTTGTGGCTTTACTGGCAATGACCGCTTTACCAAATGACAAAAGTCCTCTTCAGTTGCATTAAATGCCTTCTTTATAACATCTGCTGATAATCCCCCTTGTTCAATTGCAAATTCTACAATTAAGACAAAATAAAATCAATAAAGACAGAGATGCAAAACTGTCAAAAACACATAACTATGTTATTCAAATGTGAACATGGTTCAAAGAGATGGCAGCCAAATTATAAAAAATCCCGCCCCTTTTGCATCTCTATTTGCAACAAAGTAAAAAACGAAATAAACCTCCAAATTGATGAACTTGAAAGCTGTTCACTGCATTCACTCTAGTTCCCATTCGCTAACTACTTATTTATGAAATACTCAACTCCTGGAAACTGACAATACAACAAATAAAGAAGAATGCTTCTCACTCGTTTCTAGAATTAATACCTCAAGCACCGTCCATGAAAACCACAAAACTGAAACCTGAACCCAAGAAAAGGGTCGGAAAACCATCCCACTCGTTAAAAATCTCACCTTTCAAACATGATCAAAACAAAAGCAGATGACAAGCAAATCCCAAATGAATAATAAAAACATAACAAGAAAGAGGGGAACGAACACGTACTGTGCATATAAGGAAACAGGTGCTTGTTGACGAAGCGAGAAGCTTCAGGCCCACCATGACCATCATAAACCCCAACATAAGTCGCAGAAGGAGACGTAAACACCTGACTCTGATCCTCCAAATTGGAGTTGGCCTGAACCACCGCGATCGAGTAGTCTCCGGACGCGTGTGGTCTCAAATCCGTGTGCCACATGAGTCCATCCCCACCGCTGCCTCCGCTGCCAACACCACCAGCCACCCTCCCAAAGCAGCGCTCCAACGGCCGGCAACACGTTCTCAACATCATCGATAAAGCCAACAACCGACGCGTCGTATAAGGTTAGGCGTCTCTATCTGTCTAGATAATAAGAAGAAGAAGAGAAAGATAAAGGAAAAGGAAGAAATGCCGCGTGAAGGAGGAGACGACGACGAAGAAGAAGAAGAAGAAGAAAAAGAAGAATGATGAAAGGAAAGTTGTAGGCTTTATTTACTGTGTACTCTACGCGGTTCAAGTAACCTATGGCTTTTTTTTTTAATTCTATTTTTTAATATTAAAAATAAAAAAGAGACAATCGACTTAAGTGAGATCGCGGATTTAAATTTGCTATGTATGTAGTCTTTTTTTTAATTGCCCACGAAGTATTCTAGAAGGATGTCAACTATGGGAAGACACCTTTAAGTCATTCACACTTAGACTAATTTCTGTTCGAGCTGGGTAGATCTCTTGTGAGAGGCAAAGCTCTGACCTCAAATTTTAACGGTTGCATACATAAGGACGGTTCGAACCCGTTACTTCACTTAAACCAGGAGAGCCCCTTACCAACTCACCTGCGCCCTAGAGTTTATGTATGCAGTCATTTAAAATTTAAAGTTAAAGCTTTACCTTTTGCAAAGGACTTACTCGACTTGAACATGGATTAGTTTAAATATAGATAGCTTAAAGATATCTTTTCATAATTGAGATCTTACTAAGATATCTCGGAGAAAAAGAAAAAAAGACAGCTGAGCTATCTAATGTAAAATTGATTTTGTTAAAACCGCGTAATTAGATAGATCTGGTGTTTGAACTCTGATGTTGTCACGTTGACTTGGAATGAATTGGACTCTACACAAATGGGAAAGAGAACTAATTTTCCTTTTTACATTTTCAGTCCCTCAAGATTATTTTTTTACCGAAAGATTGTAATTTAAAATTACAAAAGCAACTTCTTTGCATTTTTTTTAGTGCCCTTTTCGGCAAATATCACGATATTTTTAAAATCTTGAAGACTTGGACTTGGTAAGTGTAACGTGGTCAATGGGTATACATCACTTAATTTAATGCAAGCTTTTTACTATTCTTTTAGGAAAAAATATTAAGGTCTTGTTTAGTAATTAGCGAATTGTATTAGTTGTTAATTGATTATATTAACAGTTAGCTAATAAGTGATTAATATACCTATCAGTGGTTTATTTAATAATGTTTGATAAAATAATATGTTTAGTATTAGTTTTTATGTGTAAAATGACTTATGAAGATATAACTTTAAAAAATAATTTATAAAGACATGACTATTAGTTGTTTATATTTTTGAACATTTTCATAAAAATTTAGAAAGAGTAAAAGAAGTCAACACCACCATTTTCTTCGATATCTTCTGTTGAGCCTTAAGAAAACTGAAACTTCTCTTAATACAACTTCTCAATGACATATGAGTTTAATTAAAAACTTCTCAAGATCCTCTTAGATTGGCAAGGGTTAACTGAAGAACTGGAGAGATCACTAAAATGCCACTAAAAAAAAACTTAAGAACGAGTTCGGTCGAATCGCACCAACAATTTTTCCTCAATTGCAACACCAACGAGCTTAATATGAAATTGAGTATGTAAAAATGATATCAATTTAATTTCTAATTTAAGGGAATATAAAATTTGTGTTATTTTAATTTTTAAAATTTTAAGCTATATTTTTTAATATATTAAATTAAAATAATATTATTTTTTAAAAACTGTTTATATTAATCTTTTAAAATTTAAACTTAGATAAAAATAATTAATTTAAATTTGAATTATTAATATTAGATTAAAGTGAATTGAATTAAGCACAATATACAAATGATAATAATATTATATACTAAATACTGATATAAAAGGACCTAAATATCATACTTATACAAAAGTAATTAATCTAATATAATTAGAGATAACAAATTTAAAAGTACGTACTTTTTGAAAATTTTAATTTAACGTTAAATATTTTAAAATGATAATTTAATGATTAACTTTTTAAAATTTGTATAACTTAAGTCAAATTCATATCTCTATCTCCATCTATCTCTTTAAGTAAATAGTAATAACTTTTGGATATTAATAATCTTTTAGTTTCTTAATTTCTCAGTTGTTGGAAGAAAATACTCTTCATAATGTGTTCAAAATTAGCGGATTGAGTTCAATCCGCTAAATCAATAAGTTGATTAATAAATATAATTATTAGCGGTTTGATATGGTCAAATATTTAAAACCTTTCAATCCGCCAAAAAATGGCTGATAAGTTATTTACCAAATATCGTCTAAATGTTCCCATTTCTCTCTCTTTATATAGGTTATTTGAAAATAATTTTTCTACTAATTAAAGATAAGATTACGTACTATTAAATTTTTTCTTACGTACCAATGAAATTTGTACTGGATATGATTATTGTTGTTTACTAAATGTCCTCGTCAATGTCAATTGGCATGTAGACTAGAGTGAAGTTCCTTCACAATTATGCTCAAATTTAAAACTTAAAACCCAATTCCTTCAAAATTATGCTCAAATTTAAAACCCTATTCCTTCACAATTATGCTCAAGTAATGATATGGCTGATTATGTACTAAAATAAAACCTAAACTACTGTGTCATCTTCGTGTAACTTTCCTTACACAAAGAAGGCATCAACAAGGGAAAAAAAAAGTAGGTACTCTGTCATTTCACTTTCACTTTCAATAATTAAAAAGGCTTACACGCAACATCACAAACTGCTCTTTCTGCCAATTAAGTAATCTTATTTCAGTAAATGGCACACAGGGCCAAATTTATCAGATTGCTTTAAGACTGCTAAGTTTCAGAAACAGATTCACCAAACTTTGGTGACCAAACCAGTGATGCAGATCACTTGCTGCTCTTGTTTTTTGTTTGTCTTTTCTACAAAGTCAAACACTGTATTGTCTAACGCATCATGTAGCCACACTAGATATTCCTTAGTTTTTGCTAGCTTGTCAGGAAACATTCATTTTAATAGTTGTTCAACAAGCTTCTCTATGTTTCATATGTTGAACTATTGTTATCTCTTATAATAATGGTGTTTATTCTGAAGGAGACAACGATGCTTGTGAACTACAATCCATGCCATGTGCAGCTAATATAACCACAACAAGGGATCAGGAAATGTCGGCCCACATAACTACCTGCCTGCCTGCTTGCCCGCTCCAACCAAGACATTTCTAAGGGGTCAGGTTGCATAGTATGGACTATCAAGTGATAGCCTGACAGGTCCAGGGAGCAACACGAATAGCAAAACCATACAGAAATGAACCTTCATTGAGTTTGATCAATCAGGTTCAGGCGTAGCTAAAAATCCCTGTGTTCATATCTTCAAATTGAGCAGTCTCAGAATCTTCATGAGCTGGTCAGTGTGAGAACAGGTGGTGATGATATCTCAAATTTACCCACTACATATTATTCAATAATTGATAATAAATTGGCTTCAAATGACAAAAATAATGCACCGATTTACCAGAGCTCTGTTAAATTTACTTCTTTCATCTCTGAGGAAAACCAAACCAGTGAAAATATTCAGATTGTACTTCTCGTTTACATAAAAAGTTCACAGTGCCAATTCATAGTCATTAGCTTACATATACAAATTTAGTTAACTGCAGCTTCTTGCAACAAATACACATCACATCTCAAGGCGATTTTGTAGAAAATCCTTGCCTCGAGTATGGAAAAGGAGTAAATGTTCAAGATAAACAAAAAATGAACACTAAATTAAACAAACACGGAAAACCATGTTAAAAAAAATAGCAAAAACTAAGTAACAACGAGAAATCTCACATTAAGGAGTAGCATCATCTCTTGCTACTTACAATTATATCCCTGCGGCAAAAGGGGCAGTCCCCACAAATACGAATCCAGGGATCCAAGCAGGCAGAGTGAAATCTATGCCCGCATGGTAGACGTATAAGCTCATCTCCTTTCATGAAATTCTCCAGACATATCCCGCAATCCAATGATGGTGAATCCACATTCTCACTAAGGTTCTCCAAGCTGCTGAAGACTTCAGACTGTAAGCAGCCAAGGGACTCGGGAGTTAGACCTGGTGGTCTATTTTTCGACAAATGCTGTCCAGAATGTTGCCGCTCTGGTTCAGAGGTTGAGAAATTAATAGCAGACCTGAAGGCTTCACCAAGCCTCTCATTACGGGTCGCCAATCTCGGCGAAGCTATGCCATTGCGCCTACATAAACCATACTCAGCAAATCAATCTTGAACTCAAACCACTAAACTTTTTCAGGTAACAAAAGAAAAGGCAAAGAAAATTTCCACAAACTGTACAAATTCACAAAAAAGAAAAGAAAAGGACAATTTTGAAGCAGAAGTACATTGAATTATGGCCTCATAGGGACAATAACAATAGCAAGATCCTATATAGCCGACTGTGGGTGAAACTCGGGAATTGTAGTTGATACGGTTATGAATAAAGCTATGCTGCAAAATGCAGTAATGAAACCAACACCACGGCAGCGGTTATGATTAAAGTTATGCTACAGAATGCAGTAATGGAACTTGGAACCAACACCACTGCAATGCCGTGGTTGTTGGCTGCAATAATCCAGATGGGTCTCAAGAACAATCTTGGGTAATCCATGTGATTAATCAATATCTTTAAAAGCAAAATTTTAATAGTCCCACAGTTTTAACATAATTAACTTAAATTAAAGCATGAAATAACCTACAGATCAAATTTAATGCGAGAGCGATACTTTAAATTCAAAATTTTAACCCATTTCACCCAATTTCATTTAATTTTACAATACCAATCAAAACCAAAGTTGTAATTACTTTTATCCTTAAAAAATGAATATTTTCCAAATTTAAAACAAAATTTATCCTGAAAAATCACCTGTTTTCAGAAGGTGAGACTCCTCTCAATCTCTCAAGAAGCCTTGCTCTTGCAAGAAGGACAGTTCCAGGCAACCTGTTATTCCCAGATCTGCTTAGACTTTCGGTCTCTACATTGTTGCTTGATACAGACTGACTTAAAAGTTGTTCCACCCTACCTGAGGAATGCTCCTGCAATTAAAAACAAAAAGGCGTGATCACAAGTAATCACAATTTTACAATAATAAGATATACTAAATTAGAACAAATTATAATTAATCAAATTCCTAAGGAATTAGAGAACTTACGGATAGGGTGGAAGGCATCCGGTGGTCACGCACGGAAGTAGAAGACCTACTGGCGCGATCATCACAGCCCTCTAAATCATGCCGATTATGTTGATGTCGACGGTTATGATAACTCTGAATGAAACTCCGCCCAACAACGGAAGCGTCAAGATTGGGGATATCTCCGCCGGCGGCGCCTCGTCCCAGTCGTGATCTCCTCTGATAAAACAGCTCCGACGCGCTTGTCATTCGGTTATTTCTTGTTCCCGACCAACGGCACTTTCGGGCCTCTAGAACTATAAGCAAGCAAGAGGAGAATTCGCCGAGTGAATTTCGAGGAAGAAGGTACGGATATGGAGACACGGAGATGGCAGATTCCAAGAAAAATCAATCTGGGGGTAGTTTGTGAAAGAGATGGATATGACATAACATGACATGAGCGTTTCAAGAGCACGCAAGGTTACATTTCGAATTAAGTTATTTATTTATTATGAGAGTATGGAATAGCGCAATACTCGCTCTATTTTATTTGACAAGTATGTATCAAGAATGCTGAGCGGAAGGATCGAGCGCGTGTTTTTTCTAATTTTGTTCTCGCGAGTGTGATTACTTTTCTGGCGGGGAGATATTTCGACTTTCGAGACTGTTTCTTTATTCCGGTGACGCTTTTTCACCGGAACGATGTCGCATTAGGAATGTCCTAAAGAAAGATCAAACGACGCCGTTGACCTAAGTAACAGTTTAATTTATTAGACTGAAGATATTTTTAACATTCTGTAACGTTGTACGTACTACGTACAGTACATATGATCATTGTGCGGCTAACACGAGACAGTGGTAACTTATTAACCCTTTTCTTAAGCAATGAGACATAATCATTAGTAGAGATTGGTGGAAGTAAGGAAAGGATGATCAGAAGGAAGATCCGGGTCAGGTTTGTCCACCCCATCAACACTCCTGAGCCAAAAAGCCTGGTTATTATTACAAGGTACTGCACTCTCTGGTATATCATCCATCATCCCTTCATGCCCTTTTGGAACGTATATGCCATTCCTAGGATGAGGAATCCAACTGGAAGACGACGAGTCGTCGCCAGGCGACGATTGCTTGCTCATTCCGGTAAGTTGTTCTTGTACTGAACCCGCCGGAGTCGGACTATGGAAATGGTGCTTCACTTGTTTGTTAACCCTGCATCCACCTTAACGTTCGTTCATAAGGATTCTTTTTTGTTGTTGTCTATGTACATAAAACTATACTGTCATGTCGTGTGTATTAATCCTGTCCACCGATAAAGAGTGGATTCAGGAAATAGTTTCAAGTGCATCATTAATTAGCTTATGTCTTTAACTTTTTCTCTACTGCAATCATAACCCTGTTGACTGCTAACAAAGTAAAAGCAGAAAGCCATCATGAGAACAACTCGTTAAGAGATAACAAAGAAAATGGACAACACCAAGATCACAGCCACTATGTAATTATGGAAAAAGAAAAAGAAAAAGGATACAAATGATCATAAATATACCTAAGCATGAAAATCCATGTCGGTGCAATCCCAGCTCTAGTCATATATGATACGCAGGTGGAAATCTATTACAGAAGCTTAAAGGCCGAAGTGTTTGTATGAGTGATCACTTAACAATGCCAAGATCAGCAGCAGCTATTTATATATAAAAACACATTTGTGTGAACCTGAAACTTTGGTTCATTTTTGTTCAATCTTTTGAGTTTGCTCGACAAGAATCAATTCGGATTGTATATGCGGTTAAGGGGCTTCAAGAAAAGTACATGCACTCGTAGCTGAAAGCTATTCCAGATGTCTATGAATGTTACTTGAGATGATTCGATTAATGTGGGTTTAAACCTTAAAGTGGTAATCATTTTAGAACAAACTCCACAGGTCCGTTGAAAAATTACTACAGTGCTGATACCAGGCTCCTTTGCAGATCTTATCCAAGCACATTAGAATATTTGAATTCCCTTCAAGAGGATTTGTTGATTAATATGGTTGGTGATGACTTTTTCTTCCACATTTGCTCTTAAGTTCTGGTTTGGAACTTACATTAGGGTACGAAATTCTTTCCAGGTTGGAATAGAATATGTGACTCACTTTTATAAAGAATGGTCATGCTACTTCTAAATTGGAGAATAATAAATTTCATGAATAATTTATATGAAATATTTTTCATCCAAATTTTGGGTAGTTTTAATACTAATAAATGATCAAACGTTGTGTAATTAGCTGGTATTAATTTCCTATTTTTGTGGTAAGTGTAAATATGCATGATAGGAGCACATTGATATTTTCTTTTTGAAGAATTTTGGGGTCTCTAAGCTCTTTTTCCTTCACTACAAGAAAAATAAGTTTTAGCGATAGAAATTATTGTCATGAAACAAATTTGACGACAAAAATCATCAACGGAAAGAGTTGTCAGAGAAATCGTCGTAGGTAAATTTTAGCGACGAATATAATGAATTCATTGCAAATTTAGCGACGGAAATTTGTATATCTGTCAATAAATTTAGCGACATAATTTTGTGTATATTCCGTCGCTAATTTTCTGTTGGACCACAATGTTCAGTCAGTGAATTTATCGACAGTAAGTTATAAATTTATCGCTAATTTACCGACGGAAAAAAAAAATTCGTCACTAAACTTTTACCAATGAAATAATATATTTCGTCACCAAATTAACAACGGAGTGATATATTCCATCGACAACTTACCGTTAGAATGATTATTCCATTGGAATGTTGTATTTTCTTTGGAAAATTTAATTATGATAATTTTCAGCTGTCATTTCTCACTTCCTACCTGAGTTTTCTGTTGATAATCTTATGATTTTTTGTATATTTAATTTCTATAAATAATATAACATTGATTGATAAATGTAAACATTATCCTGAATGGTATAATAAAAAAATTATAATGTACACAAATAAGTATCTTGAAAATAACTACAAATTAATAATTTATATAAAAACTTAAGAGTAGCAGATTATCAAATACATTCACTTATCCAGAAGCTATGCAGGTGGTAAAGGCAGATGCTTTGATTGTTGTGATGAGGTCATGTCCCTACCCTTTAACTCATCCACCTCATTACGGAGCTGGGATATGCATTCCATCAGCCTCTCCACTGTGCTCTCAAGCTGAAGGACTTTCTCATTTGATGTGGATCACCTACTAGATTCAGCTGTAGTGGATGTGGAGGATTACGAATAACATATGTTTGCAAATGAACCTAAGGCGAAAATTCTTCCACGGCAGTCCTTGTTAGTGTTATGATCTAGAAGCCAATGATTAGATGGTTGTATTCTAACAGTTATGTTCATGAATTTGATGGTTTATATCATTTTGTTCCATGAGTTTTCATTATTTATGGATTATTTGAGTTGAGGACTCGGATTGTATAACTCTGTAATGAAAATAACGATTACTCTGAAATGTCGCTAATCTTGTTAATTAACATGAAATATTAATTGACCACTAAAAGATTAGTGTGTGGATTAAATGATGGTGATGTTCTACAAGCCATTCGATAAGGAGTTATTGGTTTAATCACACAGATACATAATAGAGATTATGGTATTGATATACCTTAAATGAAACATTATTAAAATTGTGTTTATGTGATTAATGTTTCATACGTGTCGTGAATTCTATGGTATAAGATGTTCATTTCCTTACATGAAAAAAGTGTATTTGTTGGTGTTGTCCAACATTAATCGTAACAGGTAGCTATACAGATAATGCCACAGTATGCGTGACTTGTATAGAGGATAAATATTCATCAAGAATACTGTTGTCCCTCGTATAAGATATGACCGATAATAGGTATGGGCCCTTGGTAAAGTAATATTGTATGCATGCAATATGATTAAGGAGTTAATCATATTTACAATGTACTTTGGAAATCAGGAAGGAATAAATTGGCAGGAATGACATATTCCAATCTTGCCTTTATTCAGGATATTATAAGATAAGAAAATTGACATGGGAAATTTTGCTTCACGATCGTGATTTGTGTATAATACTTACCATCTATTTTGTTTGAATAATTATAATGTATTTTGCTAGATGCCTCTTATGATGTATAGAATTAAATAAGTTTTAATTATATTGTCAACATGACATGGATCCCAATGGGTCACACTAGAAAAGATTTGATTAGAAAAAGGAAATTATTCTAGTAAATCAAATGGAGATATGAACATGACAATAAAATCAATTTTAAGTGTTAAAATTATTTTAGTCGTCATATGGTATTAGAATAAATGTTATTAGATAACAAATTTAATCCTAGATAAATTTATTTGATATGTATGACATATCTTATAAATTTATTGCTCAACAAAATAATACATATATATATATAATTATATGGTATAGTTATATGACAATTAGGTCAAATGCTTAATTATTTTGAAGCATAAGATTAAATGGTAAAGTGGCAAAGCGACAAAATGGCTATTAAATAAAATTTACAGTGCCAAATTTATAAGGACATGGGTTGTCCATGCAAAAAAACATAAGGATATGTTTAAATCCTTGTGAATTTTAACCTTATACTTTATTCCTTTGCTTCTTTTAAACAAGGGCATTTGAGACTTTTTACAAGAAACCCTTTTAACCCTAGTTTTGTCAAAAAGTAAGAGGGGATTTTTGTTTTTCTGGTTTTTGAAAAAGAGTTTTTGCTTTTTTTTCATATTCCTCTCTCCATGGTTTCAACTTTTCATTTTTCTCTTTTTTCTACTTCCAAACTTGCGGTTATCTTCTTCCATCTAACAAGAACCAAAAGCTTTATCATTTAGCTCATGCATTGAGCAATAAATTCCCATTTAAATGGTTCATTTTTGGAGATCTTAGGATCAATAATAACCCATTGAAGCACCATCTAGCTTTTGGAACCTTTGGGTCTTCTAATCGATCTTTAGTGGATAACTTGGAGTGCATCTCACTTGGTGCAAAAGAGACACAACTATGAGCAAGAAGAGACAGTCGTGAGGAAGGAGACATAGTCGTGAGATCTTCTATTTGGTTTGGAGAACAAGTTCAAGTTATAATGGTGTACATGCTTTCACTATGTGCTTTTTCGGTATATGAATAGGTTGTATGACAAGATCCTTTGGGTTCTCGTTGGTTTAATTTTTTTGTTTTAACCTTACAAAATCGACAATCCCTACCACCAACTACATTAAGATATGCCTGACTGTCATCAATAGTTTCAGAGTTTGAGATTGTCATTCAATGCTTTCTTATATTTGGTCCTATCATTATAATTGCTTATGGTAATAAGTGATACTTTTTAAGAACTACTATTAAAGTATAGATTTTACATAAATGAAGTTGTCTGCATCAAGTGTTGATGAAGATCACACCGTTATACTTCTTGGTGCGAGTGTGCAAAAAAGCTGGCGTGATGTTAGCTTCCTACTCATAAACTTTTCTTGCATCAAAATAAATTGTTCTAATTGAAATATAATTTACAAAAAAATCAGCAAAATTTTTTCTATTTTTATGATATTTACCTCCTGTTTGATAAAAATATTAACTCAACAATATAGTCATTATTGTCACCAGAAATTTATAACATTATTATTCTTCATAATGCACATATATTTTCATTTTAAATTTCATACATCAAATTACATTGAAATCAAATTTCATACATCAAAGTACAAAAAACATAATATAAGTGTAAAGTTTTGATACTTACAAGTTGAAGTGCATGCTCTTGGTGGGTCAAAAATCTTCCAATGTATACGGGTAGTCTCTCCGTCTGGTCCTCCACGTTTGTTGGCATAATTGCGCTCTTAAATAGATATTGCCTCAGGTGATGCCCAATACTGCTACCAACGACTCCATATTTCTTCAGATATATATGGTGGACGTACATCATTCTTGTGTATTAAAGCAAAAAAGTCTCTATAATGTGTATGAGCTCGCTTCTCCCATACATTATAAATTACAACATCAAATTTTGGATCCAAAAAAATTTTTTCTGAAAAAAGAAAAACATATTATAAGTAATTATAAACGACAATATTTATCTTTTGAGTGATTTCATTGATTAACAATGTTAAACTAGGACCTAATTTAATTCACAATTTCCAATCTCATATGCCTAGTTGAGCAATTTAATATTATGATGATTAAAGTTACAATTTAAAACCTTTGAACTAAATGCTCCTTAATATTGATTAGATCTTTGTTTCCTTTTTGCTTAGATACTTAAGCCTTATAGAGCTTATGAATATAGTTTTAGAAGGTTTTATTACACTTATCCAATTATAATATGATATTCATATGTTTAGGACCTTATTCAATATCATAAACTTTTGAGGGAGAGGTAAAGGGGAGTTCATGTTTTGTTCAAAATATTTAAAGGACTTTAGATTAGACTAGTCTATCTCACTCTGAGAATTTTCAACTTTAAAGGACTTTAAAGGGGAGTAAGTACATTATAGATCTTTGACAAAGGGCGTGTCATACATGTTATTAGGATTAGACTTGATACATTTGGCCAAGGGATTATGGGTACACTTAACTTCTAGAATGCTACTTGAAGGGATGGTATAAAAGGGTGTTGATGAATTAATATGATGATGAGTAACATTTGGAGAAGATTCACAAGGATAAAACAGGAAAAGATGTGGTCTTAAAATGATATAAGAACTTCTTCAATTTTAGATAGAACTTAAGTAGTGATTATGATCGGCTTTCATGAACTAAAAAAGTTTAGAGTAATTGTGATCCCATTTTAAAGCCCCAACATTCATTCTAGGGATTCCACTTCATTTTAGATTAGTTTTAAGCCCTAAGAACTACATATAAGCTTTTCATTTTCCATTTCAAGTCTTATGGAACTACTTTAGGCATTTTCTTTAGATTCCAACATCTAATATTCATTTTAGGCATTAACTAAGTCTCACTAATATCCCTAAGAGACATTTAATCGAATAATTCACACGCAAACCGAATTCATCTCTAACTAATAACAAAACCATTGCATTTTTCCATTATTCACCAACATAAACACGTTCAAATAAGAAATGAAGCAACCACGGTTCAAAAAATGTAGAATACCCACATTCCATCAAAACAAAATCGACGTTCATATATATAAGCATTTAACACAAAATTTTTCACAGACAGAATTATCATATGATAGTTTAATTATTATACATTTTTTTCATCTTATCTTATTAATTTTTATATGTTTTTATTCAAAATGACATAATACTAAAATTATTAAATTCTAATATAATATTATTTTGGAATTATAAATAAACAAAAATTAATATAATATAATGAAAATATTTATATAATAATTGAACACTACTGTGAAGAGGCAAAAAATTTAAAATATAGAAATTAAAACGAAAAATTTAAACCACATAAGTATATATATTGCTAGTTGATGAAAAAGATGTGATAATTGATAATAAGATGCATAATTGTTACATTGAGAGATTTTACGTGAAATACTTTGTGGAAACTAGTGTTGTGAGTACCAGACCGTACCGGCCCAAAATTAGTATGATATTTTGAGTTTTGGTACCGGGTTTGAATGCCAACCGATACCGGCCCATTTCGACTGTACCGATCGATATTACGGCCAGTACCAAAAAATTTTAAAAATTGGAGGATTTTTTAACAAAATTTTCAAAATCTCCCTCCCTCCCTCCTCTCCTTCCCCCTTTTTTTTTCAAAATTTTAAAATAATAATAATATTTTTATTACTAATAATAATTATAAATTAAATAAAACTTAAAAATTAAATATTTTATTTTTATTATTAATCAATCATTTTTGAATTTATTTTTAAATTTATTAATAAAGTATTAATTAAAATATTTTATTTTTTAAAATAAATAATTTAAAAATTATTATTTAGAAACTAATATTTATTTTATATGTTTTTAATTATTAAATCAAAATGTATTTTAAATTTATATATTTTTAAAATATATTTTAAATTTAATTATATCTGTTAATAATTATTAAATTAATTTTATATATTAAATTAAAATTGTGATTACGTGTAATTAAACGTAAAATGAAATGAAATGTGAATAAACAACAATTCTAAAAAAATAATTCAAAATTTTGATAAAATACAAAAATTTAAATTATTTTCATTATTTTACAATAAATTATTATATTTAGATAATTA
>JAOSBK010000205.1:40769362-40782266 GCA_027568895.1 Erythroxylum shatona | reverse complement strand
TTTCAAAAAATGACAATAAATAACTCAAACTTTTAATTTTTTTTTCAATTCTAGCCTGATGTAATCTGTTATTCTCTCGATACCTTTAGCCCTTTATTTTCTATTTGTTCTTCTGACTCTTCAAAGTACTCTTGATTACAATGTATTGTACTAATAAGCTTTTTATTTTTAATTCGTTTTCCTGATGCCCTTAATGTGAGGACGTCAGGGTTGCACAATTTGAAAATCGAAAGGTGAGGGTGTCGAGAGAACAAACTGAAAAAAAGGAAAATTTTAAAATCAAAATGTAAGGTCATCAAGGTTGTGTAATCTAACTTAGTTCATTTTAATTGTGTGATTAAACAACGTCGTTTCATTAATCTTCATTTGTTATGTTAACTTTGGCTAATATGTATTAATAATTAAGATTTCTGAAACACGTGACAAATCACTTCAACAACTTTATCGGAAACACTAACGTCAAGTTAGAATTTAAAAAAATTTGAAAGTTTGAGAATTTTATTGCTACTTTTTAAAATTTGGGCTAGAATTGAAAAAAATTGAAAATTTTGACATTTTAGTGTTATTTTTTAACTTTCAGATTATAAGTAAAAAATTGACAAAAATTTAGATTTTTTTAACAATTAACCCTTTATTTAATGTAATATACGACAAAGCTCGTCATATACAATCTATGTTAAAGAAATGTGAGGATGAATCATATTAGACCATTAATATTTAAAAATCAAGTATTTTCTTTATCTCCAATGTTCATTTAGTGACAACCAACTCAGGCCATAATCTATGTTTTACTTGTTAGAGTATCTTTCTCACAATTAGTGTAGTTCATAATATCTTATAGACCCTGACCAAAGTATAAAAGGGAATCTCTATTTTGTCTCTTTTTGTTTTTTTTTATAACTCAGGATTCGGCCTTGGCCTGACTACTTGGAACCTATGAGCCACTCACTCAGACTTATAGATAAGAAAATCTGGGTTTGATCCTAAATAGTAGGAGAGATACCCACGACCGTACACAATCTTCTCCTCCTTTCTACCGCTAGGCTAAGGTGCCTTTGTTGTTATTGCCTAAGGTTGAGCCTGATCAAAATTCCTATTTTGTGAAAAAGGTCTAAATGAAAAGTGAGAGATAGTACTCTATATTCAGGTTTGAGATGATTGTTTGTTTAACTTTGAAGGATGATCAAAATTTCAAAGTTTAGGCCCTTATGATTTTTGGTTTGAAAAACTTAGTAGTAAAAAATTTGATGATTTCTTACTCTAAGGTCTTGGATATGTACAAAGAATGTAGCTACTACTTACTACATTCATTTGAGTAGAAATATACATTAATCAATTTATATAACACTTACGTAGGAATGATATGTACAACATTAAATTTGGTTATCAAGTTATTATTGTTAATCTTCAACCCAGTAACGTACTTGAGGGACTTTATAATTTTTCAGACTGTAACGGATGCTGATTAGAAAAGGCAATGGGCCGGTCAATAAGGTAGATTTAAGTATTTTCAATAAATTGGTTATAAGTCAGCCTCAGGCTTAGGGTTAGACTGATTCAAAGCTTAATTAATATTGTTTTGCTTATAAGAGTTGAGTCTTGGATAAACCTAAGCTTAGACAACTTAGACCTGGATCTAATAAAAAAAAAGTATTTTATACTTTTTAATTTTTAAAAATTAATTTTAAAAATAGTAATAAATTAAATTAAATTTAAAATATCTTTAAAATATATACATTTCAAATAAAAATTGATTTAATAAATGAAATATATTTAAAATAAGTATTATTTTTAAATAATAATTTAATTTTTACATTAACTATTTTAATAAAATAAAATAATTTTATTAATAATTTGTTAATAAATATTATAAATGGAATTAAGATAAATTTATTTAATTAAAAATAATTTATCATTAAATTTATATAATATGTAATTATTATTAGTGATAAAAATATAACCAAGTTAACATTAACGACCAATAAGTTTTTGTTTTATTTGAAACAGAAATAAAAATTGAAAAACTCAAAATAAAAATTGAAAATTACAAAAAAAAAAGCAAACGGTAAGGATGACAATAAGTCGATCCATGGGCCTAAGGTGTTTTTAATGGGCCAAGCTCAGGCAGGCTTAGGTCAAGGCTAACTCGAGATCCAATTCTTCTAACATTTTGCTTTGAAAAATTAAGCCTTAGATAAGCTTGAGTTTCAGTAACTCGGGCTTAGACTTAATTAAAAAAATGTTATTATATTGTTTTGTTTAGAAGAATTGAGCCATATGTAAACTTGAGCTTGAGTAATCTAAGCTTGGTTTCGATTAAAAGATATTATTTTATATTTTTAATTTTAAAAAAATTATTGTAAAAATTTGGCCAATGGGTTGGCCGACTACCATCCCTACCAATCGGATCTAAATTTTTAAAGAGGCTCTTTTGTTTTTGATATCTTTCTTCTATTTCCAAAGTGAAATGAACAACCTCATTTATATGTTAGTTTTTGAATTGAAGATCGGTTTCTTGAATTCTTAAAGAAATCTTTTCTGGTTGATGTTTCTTAAATGAAAGTATGAAACTTGGTTGCTATGCTGTATACACTTCCAAGCTCCGAACTTGGTTGCCTGCACGGCTAACTCAACTAGTTATTAGCAAGGAAGTTGAGTGCAAAGGTCTTATTTTCGAGTCTTGGCAGCAGTAATGTGGGAGTTCATTCAATATGATGGCTCCTTGTGGGCATCAAAAAAAATGACAGCCTTTTTAATAACTTAAATGAGATTAAACCGTGATTTATCTCCCTCACAATTCTATCGAGCCGAAGTATAGGGACACCTAAAATGGGCGATTCCACTTTTTTAGTTCAAAAAAGAATAGTGACCGTTTCACTACCACACATGCTAACGTAATAATAAATTAACGGTTCAGACAAGTGAACTTCTGACGTCAAAACATTAATAAATCCTGACAAAACAATTTGTTAACTTTCCACCGCCCCGCCACCATTGACTCGTCCTGGCCACCGCTTCACCGCCGGGGCAAACAAGCAAAGGAAATTATAAAGAAACCAAAAGTTGGGTAATGTAACACCTCGGAAACCAATACCCATTACAAATCAGACACTCACTTCATTTATCCACCACCAGAGACGGAGTAAGAACAGCCCAAAAGACACCCAATAGATGAAAACTAAAGCCAAGCGTCTCGGGAGAAAACTTGTGTTGCCGGAGGTTTTCGTCCTATGTTGTCTCTTTTTCCTCGCCGGCTTTTACGCTTCGGGTCTTCTCTCTCGGGTACTTTTGCTTTTCGGTTTGTTGGTGTGTGTGATTTGAGGTTGGTTTGATGTTTGGTTGATTGTATGCATTACAGGAAGCGGTTAATGTTAGACCGAAGTTGAGGAGGCTTGAAATGGTGGAGGGCGAGGCAGAGTCGGAGAAGGAGCACCGTCCGATGGCACACGGCGTCACCGGAGAGTCTTCTATTGACTCCATTCCATTCCAGGTGAACATTGCGTGCGTGATGTTTGGTCATTATTAGTTCTCTTCTTCAGTTTCTGTTAACTTAGGATCAGTTGGTTGAAGAAGTGACTGAAGGGATAATAGGAGATACATTGAATGGCATAGTTGGCCAGCGAAATTACTAAGTTCAGAGATGCAGGTACATTAGTGGACATTACTGATTGATCATCAAATGTAGAATCGATCGATAGAAAGGCCAATAAGTCTCATCTAAGTAAATAACGAGTCTTTTGAAGCTGAAAGCATGATTCAAGTTGTAGACACATATTTTTGTTTGAATACGAGTTAAAATTGTGGTTCGTTTCTTTTTCGACTGCTTTATTGTTTGTAGGTTTTGAGTTGGAAACCAAGAGCTCTTTATTTTCCAGGCTTTGCAACTCCAGATCAATGTAAAGCCATAATAGATAAGGCAAAGCTACAGCTAAAACCCTCTGCCCTGGCTTTGCGGGAGGGAGAGACCGCTGAGAGTACTAAGGGGACAAGAACAAGGTATACCTGTTCAACTTCAGTTATCATTTGTTCAAAATGCATTTGAGCTCATAGTTCCAATTGGGTATTGTGATGCTAATACTCTTTCCAACAGTTCAGGTACATTTATTAGTGCATCAGAAGATAAAACTGGAGTTTTGGATTTTGTCGAGCGCAAAATTGCAAAGGCTACAATGCTCCCAAGGTCACATGGAGAGGTAACCATGTAAAGTTGCTTTCTTTTTTGTTAGCATCCTGTATTTGGTATTTCAAGAAGCCAAGTTTGTCAATTCATAGGAGGCAACCTTAAAGGATGCGTTTCTTGATTTTGCTGTCACAATGCCATTCTTATCCCAATATTTGCAACCTACATTGTAATTTTATATCTCAGCATCCATTGCTTCTGAGCCCATATTTGTTATTGATTCTCAGTAATGGTATAACAAGTCTAACTATGGAATTTCTTTGCAAAAGATTATATACTAGCTGCAGATTCTGCATCTAACTGTTTTAGGAACTATCATCTTAACTTCACAAGGTCTTCTAGGTCAGGGAAAGAAAAAAGTATCCTAAAGGATTTCCAAATTCTTCTTTGATGCATTTTTTCTATTCCCATTTGCTGACAGCAACCTAACAGCAACTGAAATGTCTTTCATAACCTTAAATCTCTTACTATTTTATGGCTCCCTTTCTGAGCTTATATGAGCCATGTCTGCTCTCAATTTGTTTTGGAATGGGTGGATGTCAGGAAATTTATATATCTTTATAGCATTATGATTTGAATTTATTATTTGGTTAGTTAATGCTTAGATTAGAGTTTTTTCTGTTGGAAGCCTAGTGGTCATTGTACAATTTTTCTGATTCATATAACATTTTTTGCAGTCATTCAATATTTTACGCTATGAACTTGGGCAGAAGTATGATTCACATTACGATGCATTTAACCCAGCTGAATACGGTCCACAAACGAACCAAAGGGTGAGCAACCATCATCTTAGTCTTTCTATAGAGTGTTTAGATAGCGTTTAATATGTGATTTCTGCATATACTTTTTGTGATTGTGGTGAATTTGGCATTGAACAATTTTGGTGCTGTAAGTGATATTTGCATGAAATCATGATCCTTTATTGTTAGGCTTTCTCCATCCCTCTTTCTATTCTTTTGTTTTTGTGATCGTGGTACATGTTTCTTCCTTGAGATAAGTATCCAGATTTCAGCTTTACCTGCCTCTCAGCATTTCTGAACTTGGTTGTTTAATGATATCGATCGTATCCAAAATGTCATAATTTTATGAAATAAATTTGAGGATCGATGATGAAATTTTTTTTTTGCAATAAATTATAGTTGTGGCTACATTAGCTTCTATTATAATGGTTCAAGCCAATGTTGTAAAAGTGAAAACTAAGTGCACATAATGATATTGGATTTGAAGCATAATACTAGTACTGTATCATATTTACTCGTAGTCATTGCTGAAGTGATACAACACTTTTCTTTTTCATGAAATCTTCTTATTATGTTAAGAAATTATGGAGTACTAGAACTTTTGTGGCATTGCCATCAGCTTCTAGCGGCAGCAAAGTCATGGAATCTTAGTTTCTAAGAAAACTTGTATGTTGTCTGGTTCATTCCTATCCTCCATTGTAGTTATCCATGTATGTTGCTAAAAATCTGACCTAGAGCTATTTCTGTTGTTGTGGACTTATCTCTGAAGAAGTATTTGGCACTAAAATGGTTGGTCCTGTATTTGACATTATTCTTTTTGAAACCAGTGACACCAATTGCTCATTATGTCTTTTCTTCTTCTCGAATGCTAATGGGTGTATGGGATCTTGCTATTCATATTGATAACATTGAAACTGATGATACTTTTGTTTGGTTAATGATTGGTGCAGTTAGCATCTTTTTTGTTGTATTTATCTGACGTAGAAGAGGGCGGAGAAACCATGTTCCCTTTTGAGGTACATGATAACACTTCTTGCTCTCATTGTTATACAAAATTAATGCTTTGGCGACATTTCTAATGTTGAACTTCAATTGTGTTGCAGAATGAATCGAACATTTATTCCAACTACGACTTTAAAAGATGCATGGGTCTAAAAGTGAAACCTAAGCTAGGTGATGGACTTTTGTTTTACTCTCTGCTTCCTAACGGCACAATTGATCCGGTGATTCTACTAACTTTCTTGATTTATTTATCTTTCCTCGTGTGTTGACTATTTTTGAAGTGAATTTAAAGATGTTAAGAAAACCTTAGGATGAACTGCTAGCTCTAAAGTTGAGTTTTAAACTGCAAGAATCTATACAGAGATTAGACTTGTACTTGCAAAAGAGGTTCAAACCATTTGTTTCCTTTGAGTTTAGAATGTGTCAGAAGATTGTGTTCCTCATTGACTTAAACTTGTGTCCTGTTTTTGTTGATGGAATCTAAAATTTAGGGAGGAACACAAAGTAAGTCACAACATAGAACTGACATTGGTTCGTGCGATTTACTGGTATTTTGAGTTGCAGTAGCTTCCTTGCTAGTCTCCTCCTCTTTATGACCATGAAGCATATATTATTTTGGTTGCAGACATCTCTTCATGGAAGCTGTCCAGTTATCAAAGGGGAGAAATGGGTGGCCACAAAATGGATTAGAGATCAAGAATATAATGAATTCTTATGAATATACTACACTGCCAAAACTCAGTAGGCTATCTAAGTATGCTCTACCATTATATCACCCCCAACACAACAAAACTTGAGAGATGTATAGATTTGAAGCTAAGGAGATGTTACAATCCAAAAATTTCAGGGGAGAGCTTTGCACAGCTCTTTACACTTTCTTGTTTCAAAAGATTTGTGTCAAGTCTCCCCTTCTCTGACCTTTCCATGTCAATAAAAGGGTGTTAATTAATAAGGTTAACTTATTCCATATGGTTTGCTCCTATTCAGAAAAATGGTTCATCCCCTTCGTTTCTTTTATACAGTTTCATTACAAAAGTAAGACCTTAAAAGGTACGAAGCAGACCTTTACATATTGGATCACTCCATATATCGGACTTGAGTTTAAAATATAAGCTTGAGAATCTTATGTTTGCCTTATTTGTTAATTCAGAGATCTTTTAAGTGACTCATATGTCTATACAAGAAATGACTGGGGAAAGTGCAAAACAAGGATATGGTTTTGGTTTGCATCATGAAAAGATGCTCTTCAAGCTGTTATCATACAAGAGACTTCATTTCTATTCGCCAATTATGCATGACTCCATACTTAGACTTGTGAATTGGATCCTCTTTTCTGCAACCTTACATGTGAATCTTCATAACTGTTTCAACCACTTGACAAGGAATGTGAAATCTATTCCTAGTTTTGGTTCACAAGTGAAATCAAGTTCGTTACAATGGTTTTGGGTCCTACGAGTAAACAAACATCAAGTGCAATAATTCTAAGTCATCAACGGTGGCTTCCAAAGTCTCAAACTTTGAACTTTGAATATCGCATTTTGCGGGACTCCTTTTCAAACGCGGCAACGACTCACTGCCTATTGGCGTGACTATCCCCTCTCCTCCTCATCCACCTTCCTTTGTCCTTCGAAAAGCTTTACCTTTCTTTTCTCTCTGTAGGAAACAGTCAGATAACCCTTAGAACACGTCTACCACAACTTACACATCATTTTGACTTAGAACTGGACCCAGTTTTTATACCCAACCATCATCTCTTTGTCTGTTTTGTTACAAGTATTACTCATCTTCTTCCATTGGCTCTCTTCCCTTCTCAAAGATGGCTTCTTCTTCTTTTCTTCTTTTGTTCTTAGTCTCTTTCTTCCTGTATGTTTCTCCTTCCATCTCCACAAATTCTGAAGGTAAGCTAGTTCCATTCATCAAGTTTTGGTCTTTTGGGATCCAAGTTCTACTCTCTCTCTCTTTTTTTGGCTCCATTTTTAATTGTTAAAGAGAATGGGAAAAAAAATTGAAGTTTAGTGTTTATGCCCTCATTTTTCAGATACCATCTTAGAATTTAAGTTGGATTTTTTTTTTGTTCAAGTCGGTGTTACTTTTCTTGGTTAGAAAACATGTGGTTGCCGTTGGTTGTGTTTTCAAGTCTCAATTTAGTTGTTTACTGTTTATGGTGCTACTTCTTCTTCTCATCACACCACTTGTGTGGGTACAGGAAATGCTTTGCATCCTCTGAGAAAAACGCTTTCTGATCCAACGAACGTGTTGCAGAGCTGGGACCCATCCCTGGTCAATCCCTGCACCTGGTTCCATGTCACCTGTGATGCTAAAAATCGTGTGATTCGTTTGTAAGTAACTCTTGTCTCTTTGTTTCATTGTTTATTCAATTCTCTGTTTTAGTGACTCTCTCTCTCTCTGACTTTAACTTGGTATCTCGATCTAATTATGGATGTCCTCCCATTTTGACTGGCTGATTTGCAGGGATTTGGGGAACTCTAATGTTTCTGGGACTTTGGGGCCAGAGCTTGGCCAGCTCAAGCATCTTAAATACTTGTATGTTCTTTGCTCTTTTAACTTTTTTTTCCCTAAATGCTGGTCATGGCAACCAATTATTCTATGCTTATTTTGTGTGGAAGAAGACGTTAATAGATACAGCTTTAGTTTTGAACTTATGCTCTGTTTCTGTTTTGAGCTCTCGGGGAAGTAAACTGGAAATCAGTATCCAGGACTCACTGTAGCGACAATCTTGAAATCAGTTCTTCAGAGAGTCAAGTTCCATATTGACACACCCTGATTGAACTGTCCTAGGCCTTCATACCAAAAGTTCAATATGAAGTAGTTCTTTACCTTTGACATAGGGATGTAAACTGGTCCATGTGTTTCAATATGATTCTTCAAGTAATTGGGTTGCGAATACCTTGAATGGTCTGCAGGGAGCTTTATAATAATGACATAAGCGGGAAAATTCCTAAGGAGTTGGGCAATTTGAAGAGCCTGGTTAGCTTGGATTTGTATGGCAACAAATTCGAAGGAGAGATACCTAAATCTTTTGCCAAATTGAAATCACTAACATTCCTGTAAGTTACTTAAGTTATGATTTGCTAAAATAGGTTAGCACATCTAAACTCACATTGCATGGAGTTCTTACTTTTGTTCGGTTGAATCGATCAAACAGTCGGTTGAACAACAACAAGCTGACAGGATCAATTCCAAGGGAGCTAGCCACTCTCAGCAACCTAAAAGTTTTGTGAGTATAGATAAAGGGAAAAGTTTCAAACTTCTGCTTTGATTACTTGTTTCTCCAGAATTCTTATATTTGCGAAATTTTTGTTTGCAGTGATGTATCGAACAATGATCTCTGTGGAACAATTCCAGTTGATGGTCCTTTTGCCAGTTTTCCGATGGAGAGGTATGATTCTGCTATCAATTGATAGTGATATTCTCCATATAGTTAAAGTAACATGGTGTCATTCTCTACATGTTATAGGACTACTCCATTAATGGATATGTGAAAAGTGTGTAGCTATAAGTAAAGGTTGTGTAATGGTTACAAGAAACAGGTGTAATACAAATCTGAACTGAACATGTTCCTGGAAAAGCATGTAGAACTAGGAAATAGTCCACATTGACTTCCTGCATTCCTGTGTAGATTTTAAGCTTTCCTGCAACTACAACCAAAAAGTTGTATATAATACAGATAGAGATAGATGTTTGAATGATGAGAGTAAGTTGTAGTAGTAGATATGTCCAACTTCTAGGCCTGGTATCTTATCACATGGTTGTGGTGTTTTTTCAGCTTTGTAAACAACAGGCTCAATGGACCGGAGCTGAAGGGACTTGTACCATATGACTTCGGATGCTGAAGATAAACTCAGAATCCTGAATTACTCGAAAAAGATGCATCCATCAATCTCCCATTAGAGACATACATGCGATACGCCTAACTCTAATTAGGCTACTTAACAATGGCTTGCCAAGAATATGGAGTCCATTGGGTATAATTACATGTATAACTTGTGCTTGCAAGCAAATAAGAGGGATGAGGAACCTCTGCAATCTTATGGTTGCGCTTTCTTCAGATAAATTATGTTATTGGAAATGGGAAACGGATTATGCTGTTTATAAACAAAGCTTGAATTCAGATAAAAATGGACTCAGGGTAATTAATAAGATTCCATAGATTTCTACTTTGTTGATCAAATCGGTGGCTATACCATACAAATGAAGCTATTCTTCTTCACACCACTTTTTTTTTTTTTTTTGCTATAAAGGAAAAAAAAGCAAACTAGATCAATACACCGCTCTAAAGTATGTACAACTGGCCAAGGGCATCCCTGTAAAGCAACTCTTGGACATCTAAAGATGGCTCCTAGAGGACGTGGAGGTCGGGGTGAAGAAAGCCGGCAAGGGTCACGAATCTGCCCGCACTGATTCTCCTCTTAGGCAACATGCTACAGGTGGATCTCCCAAGGTTGTTGTAATAGCTCCTGGATACCTGTCACCAAAAAGGTAACTCCCGTTAGTTCAAAGTGCGGGTCAGAGAGGATGTTAATAATCTAGAGGGAGTCGACCTCTGCGATCACTCTACGATACCCCAGATCTCAGACCAGTGAAAGGCACACCACTTTCCATTAGACATTGGGTAGACATTTCCCTTTTACAAGAACACATGATGCCTCCAAAACTTTGTGAATTCAATTGCAAGACTATTTCCATTATTTGAACATGTGATCAAAAAAGTAATCTTACCGGTTACTTCAAAGTTCGTATTAATATAATATCGTTTTAAAAAAATTAAGTTATTGAATTTTTTAAATTGAGTTTCAAACTAATTTTAAACTTAATTTTAACTCAAATTTTATTTTAGCATGTTAACTTTAAATATGATCGGAAATATTAATAAAGCTGGAGTTAGAATTTTGTCTTCTGCAAGGAACTTATTCGGTTAGAGCAAGAATTAGTCTAAGTGTAGATGATTCAAAGGTACCTTCTCGTCTTTGGGACCATCCTAGGACTAAAAGATGAAACGTGTAAGAGTTTGCGGTGACGTGGCCCCAAGTTAATGGAAGCGTTACACTTGTCAACAAACTGATGGTCTACCAATACTCCTGGAGAAGTCTTCAGTTTCATGTCATGTAACGCAGCCGAACCTCCAAATATGAAAAACCCCACCAAACCCCTATTTCCCGCACACCCCATTTCTAGACAGCTGGAGACAGAAAAAAGCAGAGCCGAAAATGAACGCTTTCGTGTTCAGAAAATCTGCCGTTTTACGGCAAATGGTAACCCATATCACCGCCCCGACAACGATACGGTCCACCATTGGACATCACGTATCCAGGACACCAACGCCGTACAGAGGTTACTTTGGGTTTCCTAATATTTTCAGGAACATAAAGGAGTGTAACGGCCTCTCTCGGCCTTCTATTTTTACCTCCACTTTCTCTTCCTCCTCTTCTTCCTCTTCTTCCACGGCGACGGCGTCCGTTTCTAAAGTGGGGTTGGTTGCTTGGTACTTGGGGATGGTTAAGTCGCGGCCTATTCTCACGAAAAGCATCTCTTCTTCGATTATTTACGTTGCCGCCGACTTGTCTTCTCAGGTGAGTAGCTAAGCCAACAGATTCCGCAAAATGCATTTCTGGGTCTTTGTGTTTTCAAATGATTTCCCCTAAAATAGGCGTCACGTGTCAAATTTGTTTTCCTGAGAAATTTGATTTTGGTGTGTCGAGAAATTTTATGAAAGGATATCAGTCAAAGGTTTGTTGGTATTTCAAATTGGAAAGTTTTAGGTGATCTGTTGGTATTATATGTACATTTAACACAAACACAAGTTTGATTCCTCTTTTAACTTGGTCCTTCCGGTTGTAATTGATCTGCTGTTGAGATAGGCATTATATAGATATGCTTTCTTATTCCTTTGAATTCAATATTGAAATTTGTAAGATATTAACTGGTCAAAGTTCCAGTATTGAAGAATTGTTGTGCAAAGGTTTATCCTCGTCTGAGATAAGTTGTTGGCCAAAGGTTGAGTTCTTTCGTTCAATTTTCTATTTTTCTCCTCTGGGGTTTGTTGTCATTGCAATTTCACAGTAACTATTTCAGATTTCTCCATGTCTTTGAAAGATGCATGCATATTGCATCAAGCTATGCTTTGTATGTAAAGCAAGCAGAACCACCCTGGAACATATTGTCTTTGTATAAAATTATACTGAACTCAAGTACTTGTACCCTCCCCACTCCCTTTGTAGATTTTCTGATAAGACGCAAGTACTGATATAAATATGTGATATCACCACTTAGTCTGTCTTATGCCACTTAAGTTATGTTAGATCTTTATCATGTTTTCTGCTTTTAATGCTAAAACTTCAGATAGTTGTGTGATTTTATAGGCTGCTATTGATGCTGAGGCATATGCATAAATACGTGTTCTCCAAAGGTTGGGAGTGATTTTGTGCTAATTATAACATATGGAAGTTTCATATGTGCATTCTTTTTCCAGATGATTGTGCTTCAAGTTTCAGAACCATATGATTTGGTGAGAACAGCACGGATGGGTGGATATGGGCTCATAGTTCTGGGACCAGCGTTACATTTCTGGTTCAATTTTGTGTCAAAGATCCTTCCGCAGAAAGATCTGATCACTACATTCAAGAAAATGGCAATGGGACAGACTATCTTTGGCCCTGCCATGACTGTTTTATTTTTCTCCTTAAATGCCTTTCTTCAGGGTAAGCTAAAATTTCCTTTCAAATCGAGTATTTTTGTCCTAAATTTCCAATGTAATCTGCAGTGCAGCATTATTGGAAAACCAATATGGTGCATTTTGGCGTAATTGCTTGAAACAAACCAGAGAAACTTGAAGATAAGCAGACAAGTTCTCTAAAACTTTCCAAGATTATGCTTAATTGGTTCTTCTTTAAATAATTTAAATTGAAACTGACTTGGGCACGACAGTAGAATAATCATCTCCATGACTGATCTTCCAAACTTT
>JAOSBK010000205.1:40701848-40724897 GCA_027568895.1 Erythroxylum shatona | reverse complement strand
GACAAAACTACAGTACAATAGAGCAAGAAAAAAGAAGGTCCAATATCCCACATAGGCCCCGTACACCCAAAAGAATACTAAATAACAAATCCTTAGTAAGACAATTGTGCAGCAAGCTGAGAAAAAGATGGACGTTAAGGAGAGACAGGAGCAGCTCGGCTAAGGCAAGGAAGCCTACGTGAGGCTAGGAGGGGGAGAGCAAACCCTGGGACAGACCCAAGCCAGCCCCAGGTCAATCCAAAGCCACACCCACCCAAACAAACGACGTCAGATTACCATAACCAAAACAAGAGGTGCGTCCAAAAGAGCCAGCCAGCAGTAGCAAGCAAACGGCACCGGTTCTAGCAAAACACAACGCACTCATCGCAAAACAGGGCAGGTGGGACGCCAAAACGTCAGCGTAGAGAGCACGCCCTGGCAGCGACGTCGTGTCACAGGAGCCCAACAAAACGCCGCGTGGAAGCCCATAAGGAAGGGCAGATACGACAGCGTAGCATCCCAGAAGAGGGCGTGACACGCCCAAAACGACGTCGGAGCAACAGCGACAGTCAACCGTGCGGCCACAACAGCTCCAGTGTACCAAAGGATCACGCGCAAATCAACCAAGCCAAAAAAACATGCCATGAAAAACAAAGATCACCCGACGGCCCCCGTACACCCATGGCAAGGAGAAAACGCCCAGAACAACAAAAGGAAAACAAAAATGGATGCGGGGGTGCCGGCATCTGAAGCAACAAGTCACAAAAATTGGTCCCCCAATACCCTGAACATCTAAGGAGAAAAGGAAACGAGGCAACAACAAGAAAAAATACAATCAGGGGGGAAGAGCATCCCTCAAACAATTGGCCAGCGAGCATACACTAGGACCAGCCACTAACAAGAACTTCCAGGAACTAGAGCCCCACTCCCCCTTAGTAGCTCCAAAGGATTCACAGTACATCCATAGACTCAGAGCAGCATCTGGATGGAGAGGGAATCCAATGGGGGGGAGGTAGAACCAAAGTACTTCTAGCAAGACCAAAAAGGCAGCCCATGGAAAGAGGCGGACATCTACAGTAACCAAAAGAATAGTGTGGCAATGGAACAGGAAGCAAGACAGCAGCAATCAGACCACACCTACCAGCCAGTATAGTGATGTAGGGGGAAAGAATAGGCACACAGCACAAGAGCAAAGACAAGAGCGACTCCCCATCTGCTAAACAGCAAAGGCATACATCTTCTGAATTTCCAGCATTAAAAGGTGATAAGGGCAGCAGGGTACAGTCGATATAAAATTTGATAGGTGACGGTCTTTATTTTAAGAATGACACCTAAGCTGGAGGAGGGAGCACCATCAAACTGAACAGCATTGCGGGTGGTCCAAAGCATATAGATAGTACAAAGGAATGCAATCCGAATTGCTTTACTGCGCAAGAAAGCACCTTTGGATTCAAGCCGAATCCATTTGATAGCACGGGAAAGAGTTCCCATTGCGCGAGTAATCCCAAGCCAATGGCGAATGGCAGACCATACCTCACTGGAAAAGGGACAGTGAAAAAACAAATGCTCCACTGATTCAGCGGCACGAGTACAAAGGATACAAGTATCAGGTAACGCCAGGAAGGATAAGTTATCCTTGGTGGGCAAGCGATTCCACAAACTCAACCAAGCAATAAATGAAAATTTGGGAGGGATATAACGTTTCCAAATGAAAGTCATCCAGGGCCGAGGGGTCTGTTTAGGCCGCAACACCTCATAGACCTTATGGGAA
Source organism: Erythroxylum shatona (assembly GCA_027568895.1). Classification (NCBI taxonomy): domain Eukaryota; kingdom Viridiplantae; phylum Streptophyta; class Magnoliopsida; order Malpighiales; family Erythroxylaceae; genus Erythroxylum; species Erythroxylum shatona. The sequence goes on along the minus strand of JAOSBK010000205.1, from coordinate 40,723,147 downwards.
GAGAGGCGACCAACACTACAAGACCGCAGTAAAGCCTCCTCCACAACAGTGCGATTGCCAAGTTTAGTTAATAAGGTGTCACGGATCAAAGCAATTTTCTTCAATAACGGGGAGTCCCTAGGATGGGGGATCCAGTCCCCAATCCTCTGTTATATTATTGTAAATGTTGACTTTGGAATTTGGTACCTAAAAGTATCAAATTTCAAGTTGTTTAGTTTTACCAAGAATGATTGGGTAGCTTGTTTGGATGATAAGAAGAGTACTTCTGGTTATGTTTTCTCCCTTAATTTGGATGCTATTTTATAGAGTTCAAAGAATCAAAAAATCGTGGCCTTGTTATCATTTGAGAGTAGATATATTTCTACAACGACATCCACTTGTTAAACTATTTAGTTAAGTAGATTATTAGCTGATTTTCTACATCAATAATTGAGATCCTTTATAACAATAAGGCAATAATTTCTATGAAAAAAAAATCCAACCTTTCATAGGAAAAAGAAGTATGTTGATATTCGCTATCATTTCATCCAAAAATAGGTATCTGAAAAAATAATTGAAATGAAGCCTTGTGGTATCATTAATCAAGTTGTTGATATATTTACCAAGTAGCTTTTGTATGCTAAGCATGACAAATTCAAATTATTGATGGAAGCAAAGGGAAGTATTGAAGACAATGCCTCAAAAAATTAAAATAACAATTATGTTTATCCTTTAGTTTTTTAGTAGGATTATAGTTTATCCTCTAGTTAGTTAGTGGGGTTCATCAAATCCACATTTCATAATTATCAACATTTTTATTTTATCTTTTAATTAGTTATTTAGTACTAACCTTTTATCTATTGTAAGCCTATAAATAGGCAATATAGTACTTTATTTTGTGCTGGAATAAAAAAAGGAGTTTCCACTTCTTATTATATTCTCGTGCTTTAAGAAACTTCTTCCACTTTTTGTCCTATTCTCTTGCTTTAAGAAACTTAATTTCTTATTTTTCTTCTCGTTCTCTAAAAAGGGAACCATATTGTATGACCCGAGGAAATTTGATGATGCTATATGTAATTAATTGAAGGAAATGAAAGATAAACATAAAAAAGTTATCAAGGAGATAAAAGAGATTAAGTCAAATAATTTGTAAACTTTCTGACAATAATTATAACATACCACTCCCATTGAGTGTATGCTTGAATATACCAAAGGATATTCGAAAAAATACTCTATGAAAATAGTACATTAGGATAATCAAACTAACTCATTAAAGACATCAAACATATCATAAGCATTCTAAGTGTTCAATTCTTCTCATTTCATTCACAAATATAAAAGTCACATGTCATTACGATTCACAATCCATATATGCATTATGCAACATTTGTTTGAGTTCAATCTTAGAACCAAAAATATAACATGAAACGGGATGCTAATACACAAGACATCTATCTAGACTCATCAGATTCAGCTGATCAAACCTTTAAGCCATTCTTATCCCCAAAATGCAAGTACTAGACTTCTACTGTATCACCTTAGTAGCTAAAACTCCCTAGAACCTAAAAAACAATGTTACAATTTTGATGAGTTTATGAACTCAGTGAGTGAACCATTATTGATGTATTCAATCAAGTCAGATCACAAAAATAAGTATATCATATCATCTAGTATTGAATACCACATCACATTTCATCATACTTCAACAAGTACATCAAGTTTATCATACTTTCACAAGCATATCATAACACATTTTCCATTAACTTCAACTGTAATTCACTATTTTAAAACAATTCAATAATACATTTCAATTCAATCATTTGATACATGTAGGGATGTATGTGCAAATGCACATGTTGTTCCATTTTCATTTTTGTTGTGTTGTGAAAAAGTATCTATCAACCCAATTCACTGTCCCGTATCTGTTGTGAACATCGAGATCATTTCTAGCCCATATCCATTGTAGATACCGAGTCCATGTCATCTGAGCTTGAGGCTCTTTTTCGTAATCTCAAGCTCAAAGCTCTTTTCCTACTTTGATCAAACTCCTTTATCTGATCATGCATTTCAATATGATGAGATGCATCATTTCATATTCCATGTTTTCATTTCAGTATACACATGCTGTATATCAAGCTCCTCGGATGTAAGTCTAGAATTTATCAATCAGTTGTACACATATTTCATATTAAACATACAATTCACGCAAAAGCACATTTAAATGAGTTTACACATCTAAGTTAACTCACATTATGCTCCAGAAAAGCTATTGCCTTGATGTTTCGATAATGTCTGGATATTGACGATCACCTTGCACGTCTACCATCATGCAACACATACATAATTCACAAATCACTAATTTGTTTAATCATATAAATATACAATCATGCACATGTATATGTGTCATGTTTCAATGCTTGCTCAATTGACTTTCCAGGTATGTATTATTATGCATAGATCTTAACTATTCAATTTGTGCTTATACAACCTAAGACCATTCAAACATTACAGCTTGTATACTACCATTTTGTAATCAGGTTTATACCTTTAAGTTAGCTTGATTTACTCCGAATTCATTAACCATATATTACACTTATCCTTGTACATTTTCATGATCAAAAGGCCTCTTATAACACACACATAATTGTTACTTTAAATCTGAAATTTTAGTAAGCTAGAATTACATATTCACCAAACTTTTTTCAGCAATATATATTCATACTTTTACACAATTCCCATTCATAATTAGTCCATATTCTTCAATGCTCATTCAGCCATACCTTACACACATTACTCATCTCCCTAAGATCTGTTTGCATTAAAAGAACACATTTATTCCTTTAATAAATCATAATTTTCAGTTTTGAATACAACCACATCAAAATAGTCCATTCTTTATGTTATGTCATCAATCAACTACATAAACTTACCAAGCTCTTAACCAATTAATCAAGCAACAATCTAGGCTTATTCCTAGACTTAACCAAGTCCAAATATACTAATTTATAGTGAATATTCTCAATTGGTTCGACATGTGTACAAGGCCTGAAATTAAAATTCCAAATTTTGTTATCAACATTACTAATGTGTATAATTTTACTACCTTCAATAATCGAATTTTACAAGCTTAGAGACATTACTAACACCTGAAAATTTTCAGATTTCATGTCCTTTAAAGTGACTTCATTTCAAGTTAATATAACTTCCATATTGGTTATACCAAGGCTTAGATCACTTATGTCATTAATAGTCACTTTTTACAAACACACCTATAGCTCTAATTTTACATATTCGAAAACACCTTAATAACACCTATCTTTAGCATGAATTCCTCATCAATTATATTTCAAATCTCAACTTAAATCATCCATACAACAACTCATAAACTATTGTTTTCATACAGGTAAAAATAGAACAGAAAAGTATCCATTTATTCTTCATTTTTCAGCACATCTTTAACACCAACACCACATTCAATCCATCTCTAATTAGCCATACTAAAATTCATCTAACATATACCATAATAGGTCAGTATTTCACTTACTTGATTAGCTTGAATGCCACCTCAAATGTCAAGCTTGCTTAGCCTCACATGCAAGAACAATTCAAGAATATTGAGGGAGTATGATGGGCTCGACCACGACCAGAAAATGAAGACAAAATTTTGACAACGATATATGTATCGACATTCAACCTCTATAACTCTCTTTATGAAAGATTTTGCATGGTTTTGGGGTGGTGATGGACAAAATTAAGGCTGAAATTCAAGGGTGTGGGTGAAATAAAAGTTTCGGCAATGAGAGGGAGAAGAAGGACAGAGTATACGCATCTGAAATTTCAGAGGTAGGGAAAATGACCATGACTTCTATATATATATATATCATGTGAAATGAGTGGTCTTTCTTTAAAGGCACTTGTCATGTAATTAAGTAAATTACATGTTCTCCTTTTTGGCTGTCAAATGTCACTTAATTTTTAAGCTATTTGTCACTCATTTGATATGTTTAGTCATCTTAAATTTTCACATGTCAACTTGTCTTGCCACTTGAAATTTTTCCTAGGCTAATGTACATATTTATTCATCAAACTTCCAATTGTGATAATTAACTCCAGATTACTAATTGTAATGCATTAATTCTTTTTATTGGTAAATCAAAATATAAAACATTAGAAATGCATAAACGTGTCACAATTATTTTGAAACTTTCATACCCCAAAACATGCCAATTGAGTGCATATAAAATCTTTGCATTTTTTTCTAAATCATAATTCTTGTATGTATGCTAATATTATGCATGTGAACGAAATCATAAAATCATCACCTAAATGCACCAAATTAATTCTATAATGATGTAACTCGTGTGACTTAGTATTCTAACACTCTAACTCTCAGTAATTTTGAAGACCGACTATTACAGATTGAATCAGCCGAATTATTTAGATTTTTCAATCATTGGTATTTAGGTATTCTAGCTAACATTTATATTGGTAAATGCATTTTTACAAATTGATATAACAAGATGTACTGGTTATTAAAAATTATATTATCAATTCAATAAACAAATATCTCTTGGTCAACATAATGGAAATATAGTTAATAAACGAAGCACTATATAGAGTTAATTCAAACAATTAGAACTAAAAATGCAACATTGTTATTCCAGAAAAAGTTGTATCCATGTACAAAGTTGACTTTTTATTGTTTTGACAAGTAATTGTAACTACCATTAATTACATCTAATACTTCAGCCTCCTAGAATTACATCATGCTTCATTGTTTTGGAACATTAGAAATAATATATATTGCATCATGCAATCACCAGAGATGAGTTCAACATCCCTCTTGTTGGCATCACAGAGACACAGCTGCTGTCTGCATTTGATCCTTCTGTCTCGTAAATATTTGCTATAGAGTAGGTTTTACTCCTCTGATGTCACCACCCACAATCAGAAATGCGTACTGATGTTTCCAAAACACACTACTTACAGACATTAACTTAATATTGTGGGTTTGTATCGTCTGCCATTGTTAAGGAAAGCTGAGGTGATTGGCTACTAAGTCATGACCTCAATGAACCATAACTCGACTCAGTGTTCTCCACATATACATCTATCTAAAATAAGATAACTAATTAATGGTGAGCTTTAACGTTTTCTTCTTTGCCAGGTAGGAATGCTCCAGGGAAGGGGCAGGAGTATGCAAATTGGATTCAGAATGGAGATTAATGACATAAAATGGAAGCACTTTGAACATCATGCATTGAAGAAACTAAATACAACTGTAATACTCACAATTACTCCTTTTGTGTTATAACTCCTGTTCTAGACTAAGTATGCTAGTTTGCTCAGTTAGAAGATAAACACTACTACTCCATTTAAGTCGTTAAAAGTTTTGACAGGTGACAGGTCCAAAAACACCTACTCCATATGCATTCCGTTTATTCTAAGAGACTGAGTGCCTCCTATTTCTGGAAGGCGTAGATTTAACTTCTTCCGGGTTTGCAGAAGCAAGACTTTCTGATGAATCCGACCCACTATTCTCACCCTTTTCTCCTTTGCGTGACCACATCTTTGTCAGGACCTTCGACTTAAGCAACCCTCTCATTTTGCTACTGATAGCCTTATCTAAGCTATTCCTACCATCTGAACCGTTTTTCTCTGCATTTCCCAACCTCAGGGAGGCTATTTCCTTCTTTAAGGCCTTCAGCTCCTCAACTGTGGCCACAGCATCCCAATCTTCCTCTGGGTTTGGAGTAACTGATCTTGAGCTCCTCATGGACCCGTTATTTAGATACCGGCTGCCTTTTGAAAGGTCAGGAGTGCTACTGCCGGATAAGGCAGACACCCTGACCTGCTCAAAAAAGAGTACCTGCACCACCACTCGCAATGGAAGCCTATCATTCTGCACTGCATGCATGCACGCATCAACTGATAGCTTCTTGCAGTCCATTAACTTGCATATTCTCTTCCTCTCACTCTTGCTTATACCTGGATGCTCCTTAAGATACGTGTCAATTGCTCGGTAGATTGCATCATGAGCAGGGCGGGGGATTTCATCCACCATTTCAGCCAGCTCCACAAACTTCACTAAGGGTAGATTAGGGTCCTTTGAAATCTCAGCAAGGTAACCGTCAATGAGTTTTGCCACCATGAGCTTCGAAGCATCTGACAGAATTCCTGGTTTTCCTGTTCCCTGAATTTCATGGCCTTCTGATGAATCAATCTCAGGATTTTGATCTCGCTTCAGAAACTCTTCTACTATTTTCTTTACTGTATCAACATCGTACATTACATTTTCCTCGTCACCAGCCTGTATCAGAAGGTCATGCACAGAAGCCTCTTCCAATTGCTGGCCTATTCTCCTTACTAACTGTCCCTTTGTCGCATCTCCTGATTTAACATATGTTGCTGCTTTTAATAACTTCAGCAGAAAGCTACAAGAAACAGTACCTCTCTCACCAGGTAATAGCCCCACAATTGTATCAACAATTGGTTGGTACTTCACTGCCTCTCCAGACTGAATCAGGATCTTGCTAAGACCAGGCAACGTTCTATAAGCATATGCTTTCAATGCTTCTCCAATCACCTCATGAGAGAGTATACTTTTGGTTTTAATTGCCGCAATAACCTGCTTATATAATTCAATTTCAAGCTCACATAAATCCTCTACCCACCAGTCCTTGGGCACTGAACGGTTTCTTATGCCATTTATTGGATCATTACCATTTTCCTCTGGAAGGTTTTTGCGGTTGTAAGTGTAGGACCAGTCAACTTTGTGAACATCAACACAGGCCTTGATAGCTATGGCATCAACACAATTGCTCATTACCTTCAGTTCCTCAGAGAAAGGCAACAATGACTTTGCTGTCTGTAGAACAATAATCGAGTCTTTCCAGCTGCGAAAGATGCTTGAGCTTAGAAAAACATCAATTTTGTAAATAAGGTTGCCCTTCTCAATCGTCTCATGCATTCCAAGGTACTCAGCAGCACATCGAGCCGCAACAACGTTGTAAGCATTGAGGGTTACAGTCATGCCATAGCAATATTTTGCACATACCTCAAAGGCAGCAGGACCACCAGGAATGTCAGAAATATCAATCTCATCACAGTTTTCTGCATTACTAATAGCAACTGACTTTTGCAAGTGAACACTTTTTGACAAAAGAGGGAACTGCAACAAGAGGATCAAAATATGTTAATATTGCATCCATCCATTCCCATGTAAACATTGTTGCTTTATCTACATACATGCAACAAGAACATCTTATGTGCCTAGAGAGTATCAACAGACCTGCGCATTAAGCCAACTAACCTGAAAAGCCTTCCTAATTCCACCCTGATTAAACCAAAATGCTAATATTTTATTCAGTTTTCAGGTATTTCTAACCAAATAGTCTGACTTAATGTCATTCATTAAAAGTTTCAACTAGCAGTAGATATCACATAGAATGCATTTCATTAATGAAAGAGATACCAAAGACTGATCCACATTATTGTTCTGTAAACAGAGCTGTTGCTTTTATAAGATGACCAACTGCTGTCCTCTATCAAATTTTATGCGAATATTTAAAGTTTGTTTCTTGGAAATGACAATCCATAGGGAAGCAATTGAGGTAAGGTCACATCAGCTCTCTGCACATATAATGCTTTTTCTTTTTGGCTCAATTTCAGGGTCCAGTGCCTTTGCACATAGCATCCTTCTCGTGCTAAATGTCAAAAATAGTATGCCATTTTTAATAATTTGCACTTAACCTCAAACCAAAAATAGGAAAAAGTATGATTAAGCCTCTCTTGGTTTTACTAGATCTATAAACTCTGTTGATCGGCTTCATAAAATGTCTTCAGAAGGAAAAAAAAAAGTGCAAATTTGAAGTCAAATGTGATCCAATCCAGCCCACGCTCACCTCTAGGTGTCAGCCAACCAAGTTGCTTTGGCTTTAAGCCTACAAATGGGTTGGAGGGATTTCATGAAAGGAACAACTGCACATTATGCATCCCATTGCCTGACTCCCCTCTCAGGCCAAAAGGGAAGCCATTGATGAATGGCATTCAATTTTAATCATATATTAAACCCCATAGATTAGTTGACCATAAAAATAGAATCCTGTTCACATTGTTAAGCATTTAATGTATTGAAACATCATTGTACCTTGTGCAAGTAAAACTTCACATCCCCTACAATAACAACAATGTCAGTTGCTAATTCGCTGGCCACATACCTGCTCAAGAAAGTTATAGTCATTCAGATATGGATAGGACATAATTTACCAACTTCGATGCATTTAAGAGTAGCCAAAATATAGCAGGAATATAGACCAAGCCTTTAACAATTGTAAACACTCCTTTTCTGATCCTTAAATCCTTAGCATTCATTGCTTCAGTTCAAAATGGAAGTGATGCCAATCACTACACTTAATTGGCATCACCTGACACTCTTAATCGGTTTTTCTCAAAGTGTTGAAAGAAGTTTCCAATACCAGATAATTGTATTAGAGTTTATCAATTAGAAGTAGCAAAATCAAGGCAAGCTTGCTTCTGAATGCAGAACAGATGCAAGAATATGTACAGAATAGTGGACGAAGATTCAGGAATGAACATAAGTGACCAACAACAGTAACTTATGCTTGTAATTAGCACTCTTGGGAATTAAAAAGGCATTGAAATTTAAGCTAGGAATAGAATTGTTAAGTGGTTCAAGTAGATCTTTTCACTTTGCTTGTATAGTGATAAGCAAAAAGAAAATGAAAATGAAGCCAAGTAAGATGTAGCCAGAGTGGCAACACTTGCCTAGTAATCCCCAACAAGTACTAGTGATTAAATGATCAAGCAAAGTCATAGAACTGCTAACCTAGAAAAGAAAACGAAGATATTAGCTGCCTGTCCAATTCCTGATACAAGTTTAACTGGCAGCAGTTCAGGTAACTAACACACTAAATCGATCCCATATATCTCTGTAGCCAGAACAGGTCCTAAATAAATTAGAGGGAAACTATCAAAAAGAATGCAAGTATGCAATATCTCAATGACCAGAAAACCTATGAAGAAAAAATTTCACCAGTAACAGAATTATCTGCAAAGAAACTAACAAGCATCAAACATGAAAGTGATAGAAAAGATTCGAATACAACTTCAGCCAAGAAAAAGAGAATCAAGGCCTACAAGGCTTCAGAATAACTCACCTAACGTAGTTTCCATCAGTCTGAAAAGAGTCTGGCTTCGATCCAAGTTTCATATACTTCATTTTAGCCAAAAATACAGCTTTTCCTGTGGTAACTTGAAACCAACCTTCTGACTACTTAGCTAGCAGAACCTAAACCAAATACCTTACAGCTTAAGCTCGACAAGGCACATTCCCAATGAAGCATATACCCAACCCAACCCAAACTCAGAGAAAAAATTCCCAAAAGTGGAAAGTAATACCCCAGGGTGTGGGGACCAAATTTCCGAAGGCTAATAGAGTCCCTGAGGTCCAATGAAGTCAGTAAAGATCTAAAGTGACCGAATCTTGACAGCAATCGAGGCAAGTAGTGTGACCAAGAAAGAGAGTAAGGGAGAGAAAAGAGTGCATATGCGGGGTAATGTGTATGTATTGTAAGGCTGAGTTTTAAAGGGATAATTGAGTAAGATAGGATTGCGTAATATTATTTTTAACAAAAGGATCTCTTCAAGAACAAGAAAGCCAAGGAAGTGGCTGTTGCCTAGATCGGCGGCAAAGCCCACAGAGCCCGGGCACAATGAATCAGTCCAGGAGACACAGCAAACAGGCGCTCTGCACTAAACAATTCACTGATTACAGACACCCACCAAGCATAAATCTGATTCCACCTCACTTCTCCACCATTTCTTAATCTTTTTCCCCTCTCTGAATACTGTTTTTAGTCTGTGTTTCCTCTTTATTTAAAGACCATTATCAGTGAGACCTCTTGATGAGACTAAAGTTCCAAGTTCCAAACTTGACGTACATAAAAACATATGCCTATATCAAATACTTTTTACCGTTGAAGTTTGAAAAACCTGCAACAGAAAACAGCATCTTGGTATCAGTTGAAGAAACCACCAAAAACGGAGACAATAAGCATCTATCTTTAATTGTTTTTCCAAAAGACAGAGTATGGGAATAAATGAGAGATAAGCGAAGTAAAGGTGTTAACAGGAATGAACAATCAAACATCAACTAACAATAGCACAAATGGAACTGAAATCTGAGGAATCCACCAGAATATAGTCTTATTAAAAAAATCATGAGAACCCACATCATAATAGAACTAAACTAAAGCAACCATCTGACCAACTTGGAAACCAAAGGACATGTCACAAAAGCCACTCTCCGTGTAAAAATCGAACCCAAAACTCCAGTTGTATCCAAATTAACAGAGCCGTGAACAATTCCAACTTACTACCCTTGCCAATGTAGATAAACAAGTAACATCAATTAAAAACAAGCCTTTAAGTAAGAAACTAAGAAAAGAGTAAAGCACATCAATGAACAAGATGGAGATCTCAAATGTCAAAGCAATAAGACTCGCCTAGCTAGAAGTTGCTTATTAACACTGAGAAGAAGCTAAGCACGAGCCTGGAGAGCCAAACCCATTAACCGAAGATAAAAAAGCTAAAGAGAACGACGACTCAGAAGTGTCCCCAAGGTACAGAGCTCTTACCTAGCTAAGGAAACCTGAAAACACAATGGAGAATACACAAGCTCACAACTTTTATTAAGGAGAGTTACGAAATGCTTTAGTACGCTCTGCTTGGACTGGTACATTGTATACTAGTAGTAACAAAACATATTAAAGGAGGTTCTTTTATATTGTTCTTGTTTGTTTTTGCTACAACTTTTTTGAAGGAAAGTTGGAGATATTGGTTCAATTTTTTGGAGGGTAGGAGTTGCACTCATGACTCACCACCTTTGCTCAGTTATGGACTACAGGACTGACACAGGGCTTGTAGCAATCACCTTTAATAAATGAATCTGTTTCCTTTCGCTTCCTTCCTAATTATGACCCTTCTCTGCTTCTGAGAGCGACCCCATAAATGAAGTACTACCTTATAGTCAAGATAAAATCCAGCTTCTTTTATTGAAAAATTGCAAGTAACTAGGAACTGAGCTCTGACACATTCTTTGTGAAAATGGTGCCACAAATGAATTCCAAGATGTGTGCTTGAAGACATCATCAACTTTTACCTCTTGTTTGCATGTTAATTTATGGACTTCAAATCATATCAGATTTACTGATTTTTTTGAGCTCTTTCATTAATCTATAAACCACTTGGCATTGGTGTTGATTTACGGTAAAACAAACATATCTGCCATTTTGAAAATCTCTCACTTCGGTATAATGCGAGCCTCATAATGTTTGTTTATACACAATGTTTAATCGTTTAGTTCTTGATGTCCACAACCTCGAAATGTGTAACTTTAAAGGTGATGAATGACGGTTAATCTAAAATGTTAAGCTATAACTAAACTGATTATGGCTTGATTAATGAGTTGGCTGAAATTGGGTTTTAAGCTAACTTCAAAAGTTGCCAGCTTTGAATCCCAGATGCCCAGAATCCCTCCATTCATACCCAAATCCTAAGATCACCATAAGAAACAGCATTATATATTATCAAATTACCAGGAACATTTTGATATCCCCCATTGACACATCCCAACAAAGGTGCTAGATTTCTGTGGCAATTGCATACACCTCACCCTTCACTCCGATACCTTTGAAATAAGACTAAAATGGCATATGAAGAAACTCTCGCACATGATGCTGACTGTACCACTTTTAACAGTACTGCTAGATACCATGTCCTAGACAATATTTTATTGCTTAGCAAACACTTGATTCCTTATAATTCAAAGCACTCTACCAATTTGGCCTAAAAGTCTACGAGTAGTGTGAGTTTTTAGGCAACCAATTAGTCAACCAGTCGACTTAAGAAGAGTAAAATCTGACTTTAAGGACTTAGTTTATTGTGAAAAATAGGTCCTCTTATGTCAATTTTGATCCATCAACATGCTTTTACCTCGTTGTCTGATTGTTTATGGGAGCTTTTCCCTCATCTTTATTCTTTCAAGTTTGGTCAAGTTTGTGTGGTATACTTAATAACTTAAAACTTCAGCTAAATGAATTCATGCCCACTAAAGGGTATCCCGCATTTTTAGGGGAATCGAACACCATGTCATCTTAAAATCCTACTGGTAGCTTAGCCTCCATGTAAGGATCATAACAATGCAAGAAGAAGAACTCATTGGGGACAGTACGTATCAAACACTAGAAAATCAGACGGATTCTACAGCTCCCTGAAGTTCAAGATCCTGTGATTAAAGATAGCAGATTTAATTAGCTAGCAACTAGTTGCTTTCTGCACTCCTACGGTCCTACCCTCTATTTTAAAGAGCAACCGCATTTACAACTCACATGTGTGTACTAATTAACAAGGGAAACAGAGCAGAGTTAACTATTTTGATTGATTATATCTAACAGGCGGCACATGGCCCTAACTAGATTGCTTTTAGACAGAACTGCATTAATCAAATCAACGATACCCTAATGATGATCACCGTCACTCCCCATAACCAAAGGTCTAGATCACGTCCATTCTGTCACATTGACGTTGCATGTGTCAATTTTGGGTCTGATGTACCTCTACGCCTGGACCACCACTATCTAGCTTCAGTATATCTCCCCAACACCCCATGTTTTGCGTCTGATCTACCATTAAAAAGGCACATTAGATCAGGATTTGCATAATTAAAACATTCTAAAGTACAAAAGCAAACACAAGAACAGCCTACTGGAGACGTCCTAATGGTGATAATTAGGCCAACCCAGTGGTCATTTTCGTATATTATGTGGCATCTATTCTATAAAGTGAATACCAGGATAAATCAATCATGAGGTTCGCAGGATCACTACAGGCTTTATATGGTCATTTAACAGGTAATTATAGATAATCATTGCTAGTTATGGCTTGAGAAATCAAGCCTTGTTTTTGGGTCTTTGACGGTATTGGCAAGTGTGATTATATTAACCAAGAAGGGCGGTGTTTGCTTGGTCACTTATGAAGTCAATTTTAAAAATTAGTTTATAAATTAAATTGATAAAATAAAAATTTTAAATATTAAATTAAATTGATAAAATAAAAACTTTAAATATTAAAATTTTAATTTTAATTAAGAAATTATTAAATAAAATTAATTAATTTATTTTAATTTATAAAAATTATTAATTTACAAAATTAACTAATTAATTAATTAATTTTTAATAATAAAAATTATAAACTAAAATTTAAAAAAGTAAAACAATTTCAGATTTGATTTAGTACTTAGGTACAAATTGGGATTTCGCAGAAAAAAAAAGAGTATGCACACGATAGAGCTATTACGACGAATGAAATTAATCAAAGGTAAAAGGGTAACAGTGTCGTTCGGCTACCGGCGGCGCTACCTATGTGTAGGATTAGCAGAGAAGTATGGGTTCAGTTTTTGAGGTGAGGGCAGGCATGTACTATGAATCAGAACATAAAGTACAAGGGAAATGATGATTATGGCTTGGATAGTAAAACGCAAAAAAGCCTATTTAAGAGTTTGAAGACGTAGGCTGCCATGTCTGGCCCAAATTCCAGAGTCTGATTCAAGTTGCTCCTGTGCCAGCCACCTTTTTTTATTATATTAGGTATTCTGAATTAGTCGGATTAATTCTACTCTCCTACGATCTCATTTTAAGAATTTAGATGATGTAAATCTGAAACTTCAAGATTCTTCAGGTTCTTACATAGTCTGTACACTTCTATACACAAGGACATGGGCGGATCCAGAAATTTTTTTAAGTGGGGGCAAAATTTTAATAAAGACAAAATTTTATTTTTAGTGGGGGCAAAATTTTAATGATAATAAAATTTTATTTTTTTATAGGGGAAAAACTTAAAATAATATTTTTTTTACATAAAATTTGTTGGAGCCAGTGGGGGCAAGTGCCCCCACTTGCCCCCATTGTGGCTCCGTCCCTGCACAAGGAGTCTTCACATACTCTAGATTGTTCAGCTGATGATTGATTACTGGCTCTCCCTGTTCAGCATCAGATTCCCGCCCCAGGTTCCCTAGCAGTTCCAACTTTCACACTGTCACTGGAAGCGAGGCATCCGTAATTGATCCGATCAAGGAGCTTTGCCAAGGGGCGACTAGATGATCATCAATAGGAACATGCCTATTTCTCCTCCTTTGGCGTGACTCGAACTCAAAACCTCCTTTGAAGAAAGAGTCTTAAATGAGGAATTTAAACCAATTGATCCACCCCTCGTCGTCTGTGCCAGCCACCCTTATTCAGTGCTGTAAGTAGCAGTAGAGCAATGTTGCAAACATAGAACTAAATTTTGTATCAATTTTAATTTTGGCATGGTAGATTATTGATATTTATTATTCGTTTTCAATAAATCTTAAAAAATATATAATAAATCTTCAATTTTATAAAATTACAATATAATTCTTCAATGTATTTCATTATATAATTTTTAACTTTAATCCAACTACTATCTCAACAAATTATAATAACAGATTAGGTAAAATAACTTTTCAAATATTGCTCATATAAATAAATATCGTTTATATTTAGTACCTAATAATAACTATAATTAATTTAATAAATGAACATTTAGTTCTCATATAATTTCAAAACTATTAATAAAAATACTTAAAATGTAACAATTGATTATAATAAAATATCAGATAATAAGAGCACCATAAGTCTATAATAATAAGAGTTCATTACTACAAATACAACAAGTAGAAGCGTAATCTAAAATAAAAATACTTCCAATTACAAGATTTATATTTAATATTTCATGCTTAAAATTTATCTCAAGCATCAAATAAGAGTTAAACTAAAAGTTAAGAAAAAGGGTTAAAAAACCTAAAATTTGATTCCACGACATATTCCCTAAATCATATTGGCTCCAAATTTTCTTTAGTACAAAATCTTTATAATTAAATGAAATCTCATTAATATTAATATTCAAATTTATCACATTAAATGATATTTTAATACTTTTTTATTTAAAATAATCTTCCATTTCACTCTCATATGTAAGATTTAGTTCATTTAAAACTCAAGCCACAAAGAGATCGATATAATCAAGGTAAATTTGATAAATATAACTACATATTCTATTAAAAGTTATATTAAACAAATAAAACTTTATTATTAAATTATTAAAAAATCATAAGAAATTATTTTCAAATTAATAAGGATAATAATTTTTTTAAGTTTCAAGTTCTATATGACAAATAATATATCATTAAACCTCTTAGATCCTAGTTTATTTCGTCTTTTTAAATGGATGTAATGTGCTTTAATTGTTTTCATACTAAGTTATACAACACATTGGTTAAGAATCCAAATTATAAACCCTTACAATTCTAAAACACTAGTCTAAATTAGTCTCACTAAGTAATTTAAAGATAATAAAAGTAATCATATAAACAAAATGAGTGATAATTATTTTAAAACCCTAATCCATGATGAAGAAATGTATATTTGAATTAAGTTTGTCTTTTTGACATATTGCAATTGATATCCCGAAATTACGAAATGCATCTTTGTATACCTATATATGTGAGTTGAGTAGGACTTATATATCATATCATTTAAAACAATTGTTTTGATGGTTAAGAGTATTCTCCTATCAACTTTAGTCTTCTTTCAGAAACTTGATATAAAATAAACACACAGATTGAGAAATGCACCAACAATAAACAACAAAGGGCAAAATTATTTTTCCTGCCTCTTACTAATAACTACAAAATAAAGTATGTACAATTAAGACCTATTTTCATATTAGCCATGATTGTTTCCTTCGTCCTTTCTACAGCACCATAAAAAACTTATTATTGACTTTTGATCATTATCAGCAAGATGAAGTACTATCGTTAAAGGTTCATAAACTCAACACAAACTGACATTATCACTATAATGCATGATCTTCAAGTATAATTCTAGAAACTTTCATTCCAATAGTATATTTGACATAACTAAGATGCAATTCACTTATTATTTATAAATATTTGTCTCAACTCATTCATTTGAATAAGGTACCAAAGTTATAAGAAATTAGTTGTAAAACATATAATAATAGGATGCTATAATTTTCTACCATTTGTAATGCCTTTTTACTTATAAAATTTAATATCCAATAATGACTGTAAATGAACTTAGTGTTTTTTCTCACTTTTTACATAGTCTCATTAATGATAATAGAGAATCTACATTCTCTAATATTTTTTAGCATCAGATTAATACAATGTATAGCATAACGAGAACAATAGAAAGAATTACACATGTTTTATAACCTCTTCCCACCTACTTTATAAGTAGCATCATTATCAATAATAAATTGTACAATACTTTTAGGTCCAATGTTATTCACAACTTTATTAAATATCTCTAACAAAGTATTATCATTTCTTAAAAGGCCCAATGTATCAAATGATTTCATAAAAATCGTCCCTTTAACATAATAAACCAAAAAAATCATTATGAACACCAATAAGTTTCTCATATCCTTTTTCTTTTGCCCAAAACTTTGTATTTAGTTATCAAAGTTACTTAGAAGATTACCTTTATAGTTATCAATTGGAAGAGTTTTAGCTTTTGAATCATAAGAAGGAATAACATTTACCATAAATTGGTAATAGTAATTTTGAACAACATTAAATTACACACCTACATCACATTACGATTTAGTCATTGCTATTTTCACATTATAAGTTGCTTCTTTGGATTATAATGCACTTTACATAGAAAGTTTAACTCCAAAACTTATTCATAGAGTAAAAAGGTTAGGTAGCTATCTTCTTCTTTTTTCTTATATTAATTGTAATATTCCTTTGTTTTTAGAAGAAACACTAGCTTCAGTATTGTCAATATTATCATCTCTATAGAAAAATGAATTTTACTTTTAATTTTGTAGAAAAGTCTTCATCTTCTTTCTTTATTATTCATATTAACTTAACTCAATCATTTGCTTATAAATGTTAATAAAGCACAAAAAATTTTAATGTAGTTTTAAGGAAACTAGACACATAAGGAGCTTATTTTCTTATCTAATCTCTTGGTCAACCACAAATTGTGCATTATTTTGGTAAAGAATTGTTTTACTCACCTCACATACATTATAAGCAGGAAAGCGTATGGATTTCTATTCACCTATTAGGAATCCATATACAACTCCTTGTCTACAGGATACGTAGGTCTCTTATCTATTAAGAAGCCTATTAATGCTAACCTGAAGTTTCCAGCTCCCTTCTTAGCTAACTCTAGCGGAGGTATGACAAAAATCTGATTCTCCTTGATCTCTGGGGGGTAGTAGGTTAAAGATTTGTCTGTCGAGGTTTTTAATATGCCATTTACAGACTTCCAAGATCTGGTAATCCCCTTACCTTCCAGACCTTGAGCTACAACTTCTGGTGCTGACTCCAACTGCAACATGTCAGTTCCTTCAACTACTAAGGATTTGGTTACGGTCACGGTCTGATTTTGTTGAAAGTGAAAGGGGGTTTTTGTTGTGACAAGGAGGTAAGGATGGTGTTTGGGTCTGTGTTTTGATTTAGGGTTCGATTTGGGTTTTCAGTGGTGGATTTTTGGTGTGTCTACGGTTCATAGGTAAGTAGAGGTGAAAGAGGGGCTCAGGTTGGGGTAAGAGACAAGGATGAAGCCATAGAGAGGGATCTAACTCACCTGTAATCTCAGAAGTTCTAGAACGATCTCTCGCCCTATCGCTCACTCTCAGACGCTGAAATGTAATTCTAAAAAAAAAGACAATTATTATCATATAAATATAAAATTAAGAATAAGATAAAGTATTTAAAATATTACAATGTCATCATATAATAAATAATAATTACATCAAAAGTTCAAAACATCTAATAAAAAAAATAATAAATATCCTTAACTCTCAAATTATTACAATTTACCACAAGAGTTCGTGACGAGGAACCAACTAAGTAGAAGTGAAACTTGTATCAACAACATTTACAATTACATTACGTATATAAAATTTAACATATACATCAAATATAAGTAAAAATAAAAGAAGAGGAAAAAACAAAAACCTGGAACTTCATTTAGTCATCTACGGGAGGATACCTGCTATAACTACACTGACCTCAGTTATCATTTGGTACAAGATCTTCATCGTTGAGAGGAGCCTCATCATCATCATCATTCAAATTCAATGCACCAAATGACATGATAATGCTTTCCTAACTAATATTATCTTCCAAGTCATTCATCTATCAAATCCGGTTCCTCAGAAGCCCAATCAACCAAAAGATCAATATTATCAATAGAAACTGGATTTGCTGAACTACTTGTGTTATTAAGACTCCTAGTAAACAATAAAATTTAATTATTAGAAAATTAAAAGAAATTATATTGAAATTAATAATGATAATAACATATCTTTCCCGAAACTTTAAATTGTAACGAATGAATACCAAGTCATTTAATCTCTTGTGCTCCAATATATTCCTTTTCTTGGAATGGATGAATTCAAATGTGCTCCAGTTCCATTCACAGCCCGTTGCACTCACACATTGACCTAAAATTTGAATTGCAAACCTTTGCAATTCTGAAACACTACTTCCGAATTGATCACACTAAAAAACTGTAAATCGTAAGATAACAAAAGTAACGTTACAAAAAAATTAAAGTAATAATTAATTTTTAACAAATAAGAAAAAAGAAACAACTAATACGTAAAGAAAGTTTTTTCTTTATCGAATAACAATTGGTAATCCAAAATCCCCAAAAGACAACTTATAAAGCTCTATTTGTAAGCATAAAAGATCTTGCATCATTTTATGACCAACAATTGTTGTAATAGTGAATAACATTCCTCTACTAACTTCAACTTTCTTTGTAAAATCTAGTATGAAATATGCTCTAGGATTCAAAAATGCCCCAGCTGCAAATAAATGAGAAGAAAGTTGTCTTTCTCATCTTTCATTGATGATTGCAAGATACAATGTGTACAAAGAAGGCCTATGTTTTCATATTGGTCTTGATTGCTTCATTTGCTCTTTCCATGGCATTAAAAAAATCCATTGTTGGCTTTTCTTCACTATCAGTCAAGCGAAGCACCCTCACGAAAGGCTCACAAACTCAGATAACAAATTGATATTGAGATCAAAATTCTCTATCTTTTAGTATAATGCTGGAAACCTCCAATTTAATATTAGACTTAGCAAGCTGGGATGCAACCTACTTATTACTTGTAAACATTTGTCTTAACTCTTTTTTCATCAAAACAAAAGGCTGAAGGGATAAGAAATTTGTTGCAGATCTTGTCACACCAGAACGACACAAATTCCTACCATTGGTAAATTCCATTCTCATTAAATTGAAAACCCATGCACTATTATAGATGAACTTGGTCACCTTTTTAGCTTTCTGCATAGTCTTATAAATAATAAGAAAATACCTAAGATCCGTTATATTCTTTAGCATTAGGTCAATGCAATGTGCAGTACAAAGAGTCTAAAAAAAAGAATTATGCCTATTCTGGAACCTTCTTCCTGCTGCTTTATAAGCGGAATCATTGTTAGTAATGAACTGAACAATATTTTCTGTCCCCACTTCATTCATAACTTCATCAAATATCTCAAATAAAATATCAATATTTCTAATAAAGCTAAATGCATCAATAGACTTCAAAAATAATGAGTCATTTGTAGAATAAACCAAAAAATTAATAATAGGCTTTTGTCTCATATTTGTCCAACCATCACACATGATTGAACACCCAAAAGTAGCCTAATTCGTTCTTCTTTCAACCAAATAACTTTTTATTTCAAAAACTGAGCAACTCAGAAGTTTACTTCTTAAGTCATCAATCGAAGGAGTTTTGTATTTCGGACCATAAGAGACTATTGCATCCACCATACGCTGATAATAGTAAGACTGGAAAGCATTAAATGATGAACATGTATCATATCACCATCTAACTACTGCAATATTGATATTATGAGTCGCATCTCTTGATTGCATTGCGTTACACATTGAAGGTTGGGCTTTAGGAGTTGTTCGTGGTGTAAAAAAACTAGTCACATACCTTCTTCTTTTCCTATCATTAGGTGCAAGTGTAACATTATTTTCTCGCTGGGCCTGGGATGGAACAGTATCACTAGTAATACTACTATCACCTTTAACATTTTCACAATCATCACGAAATCCATCAAATGAAGATCCACTACCAATTTCAAAATTCAACCTTTTGCTTTTATCTTTCTCGTGCTAATATTCTTCAAGAAAAGTTTTCATTTGCCACTTCACATAATGACTTAGGGGTTGTTTGGTTTTTTTTTTTGGTTTTTCGTTGTCGTTTTAAAAAAGGAAGAAATAGTCGGTTAAAACTTGTTTGGTCGAGGATATTGCGATTTTTCGTTTTAAAAAATAAGAAAATCGTAATGACTTTGCAAAAACGAGAAAATAACGTTTCCGTATGTTTTTCAAAGAAGTTTTTTGTTTTCGTATATTTTTAAAATAGGTTTTCATAGTTCATGTTTCTTGCACCGCCAACTCTGCATCTTCAGCCTCTTCCTCTGTTAAAAAGTCTTGCATATAGAAATTAACTTCATCGTCTTCTGCGTCTCTGCTATCTTTTGCAGCTCATCACATCACCCAATTTTCAGGTTTGTTTTCTTATGTGGTTAATTGTATTTTCTAAACCGTTGGTTGACTATTATTTGTGTTGTTTTCGTATGTGGTTATCTGGACTGGTGATGATTTGCTACTGCCATTACCAAATCTCCTCTTACACCTCTCTCTCTCCGACCTAAAACCTTTCGGAAATTCCCTCCTTGACATTGCACTGAAACTCTCGCACTTTCTTCCCCTCCCAGAGCTTCTTGAAGCTCCCTCTCGTCAGTAACTGCGTTTCTCTCTAGATTTAGAAGCCAACTTTTGCTTATGGGAGATGTTATGACTGTGAGAGATATTAAGGCCAGGGCAGCCATCGCTGGAGTCGGTCTCTCTAATCTCGATCTTGATTCTATTCAGCTCCCTCCTGGTGAAGATTTCTGCATTATTAGTGACGATGAAGATGTTTATCAAGAGGAGCAGTTGGATGTCGACACTAGTTTTGGAAACATTGTTGTTGTCGATCATATACCAATTGTTACAAGAGAAAAAAAATTCATGCATTAAATGTTTAAGTGCATTTACGTGCCTTGCATGCAAATCTTCAAATGTATGGCCTTTTTTATTGAATGAAAAGTACTGAATTTGTTTGTCTACATTCATCTTTAAAATAAACAAATAGTAATGCATTAAATG
>JAOSBK010000205.1:40681911-40696919 GCA_027568895.1 Erythroxylum shatona | reverse complement strand
TCCAAACTCATACATGGTCTCTGCACACCAAACCAGAGACTTGCAGAATCTAAGGAAGATCAGAGAAACAATAACGGCCTGTTTGAGAGACGAACATGAAACAACAGAGCCAGTTTTGCTTTTAGGCTTTAGCTGAACTGGGGCGACTTCTTGACAGGTGAGACTTCAAGACTTTAATAATTGCAAATGACCTTAAAATGAATTTGCTATGTGGAATCATAGACATCTGTGGACTAGGTTTATGCAGGGGATCTTTCTTGAGCTTACTGTTTGATGGCTAATGACAATATAGATCTTCCATTTGATGGAATTTTGAGTTATTGGATTCTAAGGGGCCAACTAATTTATGTTTTGTTTGCTGTTGTTTTTGCAGATTCTACTGAAATGTAATGTAGGAGATTGTGCATCCCCATTTGAAATGGCTCAAAAAGTTGTATTGGCTTGGAATAAGTTGGCCATAATTAGTCCCTTTCATATCTCCGCCTTGAGGTCAATGGAGGAAACTTCAGGCTTACAGATTGGTCTTGCAATGACGTGAAAAGCCTTTTGGTTGTATGCAAGTTGATTAATCAATTAGCTAGTAGCGAACTGTTTTCCCTCTGTGTTTAAGCTTAGTTTGGCCTTTGCAATTTGATGAAGAAAGCTCCATAACTTGTTATGGAGTAGCAATTTCAAAATTTTGTAAATATGCAAGTATTGTTGAAATAATAAAACTGTTGTCCAAGTTCTCATGACAACTTAAAACAAAATATGACAATAATAATAAGAAGAAAGAAGAAGAAAATTAAACTTGTATAATAATAATAATAATAAATAAGTTAATAATAATAATAACAATAATAATAATAAATAGAAGAAGAAGATTAATAATAATAAGAAATTTAATAATTAAAATAAGAATAAAAATAATTGTTAAAATTAATAATAATAAAAATAATAATAAGTTAATAATAATAATTAAATATGAGAAGAAGAGAATTAATAATAATAAAGAATTTAATAATTATAATAATAATAAGAAAATTATTTATGTTTAATAATAATAATAATAATAATAATAATAATAATAATAATAATATTTTGATCTTTTTGTTACTTATTCCTTTCTCATTCTAAGTTTATATTTTCAAACCAAACACATGAATAGAAATTCTTTAACTGTTCCATTCCTTGAACCAAACAAAATAATACATATTCTATTCTATCCCTCACCTTTTCTATTCCTAATAATAACTATTATATTCCTTATCTATTCCATTTTTTGAACCAAACAGGCCGTTAGTTTACTGTCAATGTCAAGTTATAGCAAGAATATGATATTTTATAAAACAAAACACCTTCTTTGATCTATGAATTTCAACATCTTATGCAAATTTCTTTATCTAAACTTTACACTTTTGATTAATTTTTGTTTCTTGATTAATGGACTCTTCTCTTTAGATACAAACTTTAGTTTTATAATAGTTTTTGATTCCGTATTTTAGTACCGTAAAAAACAAAATTAATGTAATCATAATCAAAAATAAACAAGAGTAAAATTTATCTTAATCATGTATTACCTGTTTTTATCATAATAAAAGCTATTCATCTGACATGCAAGGTGAAAATGAAAACCCTAATAGTCTGTTTAGTTGAACAGCTGGAATAGATAAGGAATAGAATAGTTATTCTTAGAAATAGAAAAGATGAGAAATAGAATAGAATAGGTATTACTTTGTTTGGTTTACTGCTAAAAAATTTCTATATCAGTATTTAGTTTGAAAATATAAACTTAAAATGAGAAATGAATAAGTAACAAAAAGGCCAAAATTTCCTTTATTATTATTATTATTATTATTATCATCATCATCATCATCATCATCATTATTATTATTATTATTATTATTATTATTATTATTATTATTATTAATTTTATTTATTTATTATTATTATTATTATTATTATTATTCATTTACTACTTAATTATGCTTATTAAAATTAAATTTATTATTATTATTAAATTCCTTTTTGTTATTAATTATATATATATCATTGTTATTAAATTCTTTATTATTATTATTAATTTTCTTCTTCTTATTATTAATTTTATTATTCTTATTCTTATTAATTATTATTATTATTATTAATTTTTTACTAATTGTTACAATTTATTATTATTTTTATTGTTAAATTATTAATTTTATTTATTATTTATTTATTATTATTAAATTTCTTATTATTACTAATTTTCTTCTTATTATTATTAATTTTATTATTCTTATTCTTATTTATTATTTATTATTATTATTTTTCTACTTACTGTTATTCTTATTAATATTAAATTTATTAATTATTAAATTCTTTATTATTATGAATTTTCTTCTTCTTATTATTAATTTTATTATTCTTATTAATTTTATTCTTATTAATTATTATTATTTATTTTCTACTTACTAGTATTCATCTTATTATTAATTTTATTATTTTAATTAATTATATTTATTTATATTATTATTGTTATTAAATTCCTTATTATTATTAATTTTCTTCTTCTTCTTCTTAATATTAATATTATTACTATTATTATTATTTTTTCTTCTTTTTCTTTTTCTTATTATTATTATTATTATTATTATTGAGAATGATAAAAAAAATTTCAACAAATAACTCTATTCTTGGAATAGCTAAAGACACATTTTGATGATCTTTAGCTATTTCTAAAAATTGAGGCATACCTAATCTTAGATATTCTTATATTTTTGTCTAACCAAATAAAATTTAAACTTTAAGCATATACCAAGAATAAAATTACTATTCATGTAAACCCAACATACCCTTGACGATTAAAAACTAGTTATGCTTGGTCTTGCCAGGAGATCAATGATGTAATCCTTACGTAATTATTACAATGATGAAGCAACGTTTTACGAGTAAAGAGGTGTCATCACCTACTGGTCAGTTCAAGGATTAACAAAAATAAGGTGGCTCGGGGTTATCCATACCCATAAATGGACTGCAGTCTGCAAGATATATAGATATAAAAATATTTTACTTTTCCGTATTGAGTATTGACCGCAATAAACTAATTTGCCTACTTGCTCGTAAAAGTTGGCAGAGTTGGAATTGAGAAGCGGAGGTAAATGCACTAATTAAAGAACCCAATAACAAAGGTCACTTGTGGTGGTATATTGCTCTATCAGAATACCTACCAAACTTGAATTCAATCTTACTGCTTACAAAAATATAAGTTCAATGCACTCAATTTTGAAGCTCTAATTTCATAATTTAGCACGTGCAATTCAATCAAATAATTAAAAGTTAGTTTAAAGTTGTTGGGATTCTACATGAGAGAAAAGTAAAGAATGCATGCATGGCAGCTAGCGGCGGATGAATTGGTCACGACCGTATACGTATCGTCCAATCAGTCGCCTTTGAAGGTTCTAACCCCTTTCCTCCTTCCCTTCTTCTTTATGCATCTTTAAAAAGGTTTACTTAGCTTAAATCTTGGTTACCGCATAGTGATCTTAGAGCTGGACTCCCAGGTCGTTTTACACTCCATTTCTGATTTTGACACCTGCCTCACCTATACTCATCCCCTCATTTTCGGTATCACTGAGCTTCTCAACCGCAATTAGACAGTTTTGCCACGTCACACATACCGGGAAGGCAATCGGTGCGCCGCTAGCTAGCCGCTTTTGCTGTTAATTTTGATTTAGGGGTTACCTCCTTTGTACATGTGCCCTTAGGGTACCTTTCGATTCTCTTAGAGGATATGACGGGGTCTAGGCGCCCACGCAATATTATGTAATTGTTTATTCTATTTTCCCTCTAATGCCGACAAAAAAAAAAAAAAGGTTAACTTAGCCGACGTGTGACTAAGGTTCCTTCTTGAGTTTGAGTTTTCAAGTTAAGAGATAGGTAACTGAATATTCTAATCCGCGTCCTCACCGCCTATCTTTCGTTGTTAGTTTTATATTTTTCTTGCGTATGGATGACTAGGAGAGTTCAAGTGAATAAAGAGACAATGTTAATCCTAAGGGACTCTTTTTCCTTTCCCCACCACACACAAGCTCTAGGTCCTCTTGGATGTTTCCATCTCAATTTCTACTTTTGCACACGAAAAGAACTCCCCTAAGGGTTTATCAATGCCATGTATTCAATCATCACTCTCATCAATCACGTATAATTTTATTAACACATTCGTATTACGAGTTGGAATTGGAGATGCGAGGATAGGGTAGGATAGGACATTCCTTGTTTTGGTACGCAAGCCAAGAATAAACACCAAGTACGACACGCATACTATGTATACTCTTACCTTTTTCCTGATCGGACTCTTCCCCTCCCAGTTGCTGTCTTGACGAGACCTCTCCATAAGTACAAGGTTGAATGTTTCTTGTCTTGATTGTTCCAACGTGGGGGTTGAGAGTACTTATTAGACATACATATACCACCTAGAGAAAGTCCATTTTCTTAAATTTACTAGGTTGTAGTGGATTAAAATACACAACACAGCCTCCAAATCCGTGCATGTCCTTGGCATTTTGGAACCGACTGGTGAGGCGTGTGGTTGCTATGAAATACAAGTGTCCTGAGCCACGCAATAGATGTTAAGAGTAGAACCATATCATGGCAACATGTGCATTAAAGGAGTGATCCACATGCGAGGTTGAGGTTGAGGTTGATTGGCTTTCAGCACAAACCGCATTATCACATTACTTAAACATGGGGCTGCTGGTGACCGGCACTATACACCACTGTTTGTTCACTATTCAATGTCCGCTAAGTCTTGGTTGCTCACGCGGCGAAGACTTTCCGTTTCCTTGGAAATTCAGACAATAGTTAACCTCACTTACGTTATTAGAGTATGGCTTAGAGCTTATCTTGCCAAATCTACACGTATTAGCTTTCATAATACCCTTTTTGTTACATTAAATGATAAATTATAATTAATTACAAACAAGATTGATAAATATTATATAATCATGGACTTTATATATGAACATCAATATAAGATTGAAAAAATTATTAAAAAATGGAGAAAAAAAATAAAGAATTTAAAAACTACAATTGTTGCTTGGTTAGCAATTATTTGGAATTTCACAAACCAATGAACAAATTTTCTATACAGAATAAATCCATCAAATTGAAACCTAAAAAAGCCCATAGAAAGTAAAAAAAAAAGGTAAACAATTGAGAAAAACCTATTTTCGTAATTAAAAACCTAATCTTCAGCTTCTTTCTCATCGTTTACTTTCTTTAAGGTCAAGAAACAATTTTGGCTTCTTCTCCGAGGGTGGACTCTCAACCTCTTCCCGGCCGACGGAACCAATTTCCGGCATCGCGGGCAAGTTTAGGTCAAAGTCAAACCCAACGCCGCTACGGCTTTGACTTTGAACCTGACCGCCATCAGATGACGTGGCAGCAGTAGCGGCACTGCTACTGTTGTTGTGATGCCCACCATTGATGACACCTTCGTAGTGGCAACGCTTGTGACCTCCCAAAGCCTGACCAGTGGGGAACGTCTTGTGACATATAGAACACTCGTGAATCCTACCGCCGGCGGCGGTGGCTGAAGAGGAGGTTGGTGGGTTGGCGGCGGCTGTAAGGGTTTCCGGAGGAGTCTTTCGGTGACTGGCTTTATGCCCGCCGAGAGCTTGATAAGAGGGAACAGCTTTGTCGCACACCACACACTTGTACGGAAGTTTCAAAGGCGACGTGGGTTTTGGTAACGGCGGGGTCGAAATCTCATCTGCGACGTCGGCAGCGGCGGCGGAGGGGTGTCCACGATTGAGCATGATAAGGCAGAGAGCGACGTACTCATCTTCAGTAGGTGTTGGGGAATCGCTACGAGATCGCTTTGAGCGTTTCCTTTTGGTCCACGAATCTTCATGAATAAAAGGTGTTGTAGTGGTAGGAGAGTTTAAAGCTTCGAGAGCCATAGAAACCCAATTGAAATCTTGCACCAGTGATCACAAGCAAACCCAGAAAAGAAGAGAAAAGTTACAGTGCTCGAGAACAGAGAGAAAAGAAGGAACTCCTATGTTCTTTCGGTAGAAGGAGATATGAGAGTGTGGAGTAAGGACTAAGGAGGGGGGTTATATATAGAGAGAACTAAGTACGCGGTGGAGTGGGAGAGAGTTGGTGGTAAGAGTGAAGTCGGTCAACTAAGATAGAGAGAGAGGGGGCGGGAATAGAGCAGTGTGGTGTATGGGAGACTGAGGTATTGTAGGACTTGTTCCAAGTCAAAATCTACTCCTCCCCCTTAACCCACTCGGACAAGGAATGGGAAATCGTGTGTTAGTGTTAATGATAGGCCAAACTTGGGTCTTTTGGTCGTGTGGAGCACGCTTAGTTGGGTCAGCAATGAGGGTTTTAATGGATTTTTCTTTCTTTTTTTTTCGGTCTTACTCTTATCTCGTTCCGTCTAAATCTCTCCAATACTGGGAATAACTGAGGAATAATTGAAATTTGATCCTTTCCGTAACCTTTTGCAGCAGATTTTACTATTTCGAATAGGAGAGGTGTTTTGTCGATTCGCTTTAGGATTAGGAGACTACGCTTTCTTCTTAATCAGTTGTCCAAAAGTTACAAATTTGCACTAAAATCCTACCGAAAGATCTGCAAAAAAACTGAAAAAAAGGACTGAATGATATAGGAACGTTAACAACAAAAATAACATGAACCCGAATAGTGGGGGAAAAGTTTAATTACAACAAAATATAATAATTCTTCGCAATTTAATATGTTCATTAAAAAATAAAATTTACTCAATTATATAATTATAGTACGAATTTAAAAAAGTGATAATTAAATGCTTAAGCTTTCAGTTTTTTAATTATAACCCAATATTAATATTTCATCGAACAATGCTAATATAAAAAATTTAACCACTTATACACGTCAGACTTAAGTAACGAGTTTGATTTAGGCATTTTAATCTCGAAATGACGTATATTAAACTTAATTAAGTTTGACGTGTATGAATTATTCTGTCTTATATGTTAAGTCAGTAATATTGATGAAAATATCAATATTAGATTAAAATTGAAAAAAATTAAAAATTTGAGTGTTTAATTATTACTTTTTAAAGTTTAGATTATACTTAATTATAAAATTAAGTAAAGTTTAAGTTTTTTATAATTAACCCTAGTTTAATACCTTGGGTCAACCTATACACTAAATTTAATCTAGAAGTAACATTCTCAAAGTTTCTAGGTGTTTTCGTCTATATTTGCTTAGTTATTAAGGACACTAAAACGCTCTGTCGTACAAGTTGCCATTTTTGACGTTGTCCTCGCCTTATCTACGGGCTTTGAGCTTCTTCTTCTTTCTTGTCCTGTCAATGCTTAGTTTTGGCGGTTTCCTGTTGGTTGGCTTAGATATCTTACTCCCAAACTTCCCTCGTCGGTCGCCACGTCTGTAATATTAATCCCATCACTTGACTTTAATCGTTGTTATCTAGAAATTACATCCCCCCAAGTTACACTTCTACGGCTTCCAATTTCCCATATAAAATTATAAATCATATCAAATTTGTTCCAAGCTGAAGAAAATAAAATAAATTTAAAAATAAAAATAATTGATATTATTTAAATATATCAAAATAAAATAAAAATGTGTCATTTTAGGTATAAACAAAAATTAAATTATTTAATTATTTTTAATATTTTAAAAAAATAAACCAAAAATTAAACTGATAAGATAATAAATTTAAAATTTAAAAAGTTTAATTAATATTATATTGTCATAAATTGATATAAAATTAAAAATTTTAAAATATATTTGAAAGATGTTGTTTTTAATTATAGAAAATTTTAAAATTAATTAAAAAATATTGTTAAATAAAAATTTATTTATTTATTTTAGTGTTTAAAATCTTATTAATTAATAAAACTTGATCAATTATTTAATAAATTGATCTTATTAAAGTAAATCAAATTGGAAAGTTAAATAATTTAAAGTTTTTATGATTGAACTAACCAAATTGCTTGGCTTTTTAATCATTGATTAAAATTAAAATTAAAATTAAGCATTGTGATTATGAACTTATTTTGCACTTTTGGCTAAATTATTGAAGCTAATTTGTAATTTTGATGCGAGGGGTATTTATGTCAAGTAATTTGCTAGTATAGTAGGAGCGCAAGTGATGTGTGTGTGTGAGTGTGAAAGGAAGAGAAACAGAGTGTCACTGAAACTTAACTGACGCGCAACCGACTTGCCATACGGCAAGCAAAAGCGATCATAATCAAAAAGCTGACGCGTGGCGTGAGTGGCAGCAGCCTGCCTACACATAACCGACAAGCAAACGATAATCACCGCATCCAGCCGTCCATTTTGGATGCAAGCTTCCCATCACTCGCCACACGGAAGAGGCTGATGTAGCTTCTTTGCCACGTATCACCAGTAACATCGCTTCACTCTTCACAATTCAAGTGACTCTACAGTTTAGGGGATTGACATAGATATAAAAATAAAAAGGAAAACATGAAAGTGCACGTGAATTAGTAAATGGTTATATTAATTTAAGTAAAATCGTAAATTTGAACTTTTTTTATATACGTAGTCGTTTAAAATTTAAGATCGTTACTTTACTTTTAATAAGTATGGATGATTTAAAGTTGCTTTTTAAAAAAAAAAGAAAAAATGATTATTAAAAGTAGGTTTAAGTGTTTAACACGTGCTTTGGCATGAAGAAGTTGGTTGAGTGACGTCATGAATGACATGTAGTTTAGTTAGGCGTGTAAGGTTGATAGATTGTAGAAATCCATTGAATTCAAACAACGGTGTGTTTGCCTAATTCTACACATAGAAGATTAGCATTACTAGAACACTTGTTTACTTCCTCTAGATTTATTTAGATGCATGTTCTAATATTTTAAAAATTGAATTAAAATAAAAATTTAAAAAAATAAAAAATTCAATCGATATTAAATTGTCATAAAATTTATATTAAATTTAAATTTATCCTTCTTAATATCTATTTTATTATCGTATTAAATTATGTTTCATTCAATTTTTTTCAATAACAAACAATGTAGAATGTAACGGAAATTAAAATAATGTTATGTGATTATGTACCTCCACAAAACGGGTACAACGATTATTCCATGAATCTCTTATCAATATACACTAAGATCGTTTCTTTCCTTTCAAGGTAAAGAAAGCTCGTTCCTGTATGCATAATCCTGTATGAAAAATACTATAATAAGCAATTTCTTGTTTAGGTTCTTTTACACAATCATACACCGAGTTTATTACGTGGGGTATTACCAAACAGGATTGAAAGATAAGTAAAGGACAGATTACACAACTTGCATTCTCGTCCAAGTAACGGTGTAGTTGATGACAAAGTGATGCGCATCACCGAATCACTTTCAGAGTCTAACCTGTCCAAATATTTTATGACTACTTTTGTGGCTTTTCCTATTCTCTTATCCCTTTTTGGGTACTTACTCCATGCCATTCTATGACTAGTGACTCCTGCACTCGGTGTTTAACATTAAGCTGTGGATCTAGGCAATCCAATGGCTTCAACTCGAATCCCTTGACTAAAAAGTCATATCCAAGTGAATCTTAGCTCTTCGTAGGATCTGACTAATTACATTTAGATAGGGATGAGTATTTGTCTATGAATAACAAACTATAGACGTTTCAATCACAAATCACAATGACTTTAAGCATAAGATAATGTAAGTTTTTGTTGAGACAAGATATAAGAATGCAAGTTAATAAAAGCATTAGGTAGTTGATTTTGATTAAACTATTTTTCTGTATCACAATAAGGGATGGACACTAGCTAGTTAGCCAATAAAAAGTTAAATTACTTTTATCGTTGTTGTGTTGTATATAGCTATAGAGTGATAAAATAGGAAGTTAATTACTGTAATTGGTTGTGTTTTCTGTTCTAGGACTAGGTATCAACTATTTATGCATGTATTTTCATCAAAGTATATACAATAAAAATAAGATTTCTTTGAGTTTCACAATGTATCCGAGCTCAGTTTTAGGATTTTTCGATTCATTTCCGATCAGTTTCCAGCGAAGTTCAGACTTCATTAATCTGTTTGTTCCTCTCTCACTTGCTGGAGAACCCTAGAATCACGTCGTCAATCGCTGCTCCATGTGTTGTCACAAGCCGATTGTTGCTTTAGTGGTTGATTTTCCGATCTCCCTCTCTGATGTGCGTCTCATCTCACCGTCACCACTCATCTATTTAGATGATGCCGACTAGTTGTTTCTCGTAGCCCTCGATTGATGTCACCATTAGAAATGTCACCGAAAGTTGCCAGGAAGCCGCCCTCTTACCGTTCTCTCTCTCCAACGAGCGTGACTTGTCACCGTCGACGCCAACAAACTCAGTATCCACCAGTGAGCTGATTCCCTTAAGTTTCCCTTCTACTTGCCATTAGGTAACCGAAAAATTTGCCAAATAGTCACTGGAAAAATTTTTCCAGAGGTTTTTTTCATTCATGGCTCCTACAGATTTCAGGTCTCAATCAGGTGCTCTTCCCTTTATTTCTCTCCCCTCAATTATGATAGAGAAACTAGTATGTAATTCTAATTATACCTCATGGGCTGCCTCTATTGAGTTGTGATGTATGGGTCAAGGCCTGGCCGATCGCTTAACTATTATGGTTGAGGATATTGAAACAAATAAATCCACTTGGGCTCAAATTGATGCATTATTATGTAGTATGTTATGGCAAACAATTAATCCTTAACCCGATTCTATTTAGAAGGCATATAAAACTTGTGTTGAGATATGAAGTCAGACAAAATTACTTTTACTAACAACATTCAGAGATTGTATTCCGTAGTATCAAACTTGGTTAATCTTAAAGAACAGGATATGAACATGTTTGATTTTTTTTTGGTAAAATGGCCTCCCTGAAAATAGAATTCAACCTATTACTACCTACTGTAAGTCTGTAACAGAAGATTTACACAGCGAGATAAGCTTTTTACAATTCTTACTCACTGTTATCACTCCTAAACTTAATTTAGTACGTATTAGATTTTAGCAAGTCCTACAGTACCATCTTTGGATGAAGTATTTGTTAGGTTCCGATCATGTATCTCATACATAATATATATCAAATATACACAGCAGAAATAAAACAGAACCTTAAAAACTAGATATACTCATGCATATAGATATAAAAAAACAAAAGCATGAAATGTAAAATGTTTACATACCTTTCTAACGATCTCCTTCGTTCTTTAATCTTTTCCACGTTGGGTTGTCGTAAAACATAATGATCAATGTAGACTGTCTCTAATGAAAGTCCACACAAAGATAGAAAGATGAAATCTTACTAGAATATGGCTAGAATTCTTTCTTTGTGCTACCAAAGACAAGAACTCTTAAGAGAGTTAGAGAGAAAAGTATATGTGTAAGAAAAAGAACCTTTCTTTTTCTTTTTTTGTGTCTTACACTAGATGCACAAAAATCATATCAATTTTTTGCACCATTTAGCCTTCCATAACCTCCATTACTAACAGAAAGTTATTGGAATTTAATGAATATCATGCATTAATGGAAATAAACAACACTTGTTTCTAATATATTCCATGCAATGTTTTCTACCATGATCACCTCGTGATACAACCGCAAAATACTCTCTCATATCTTGAATCACTATTTAAGATTATTTTACTCATCCTTTGGATTTCCTATTTGTGGGACCTATTAGGTTCCTGGTTATGTTGGTCACTTGAATTAACACTTAATTAAAGTAAGTCAAGAGCAGTACCTAGCAACACGTCATAACTCCCAAATGACCTGAAAGTCAGTGATTTGACTACAAGCCATTCCATACACAATGTTGCCATGCAATTCGTCCTTTCATCATCTATACCTCACTTGGTTCAGAGTATGGTCAAAGTGTCAAGTCCTACTAGACTGACTACGTCACATCTGGTCCAAGTGTTATTAGATCTTGTCCTAAGGATATCATTACTCTCTGTATCATTGAAGACTCTCTTTATGACACATATCTGCTCTGGCCAGAGGCTCTCAAGTAATGACCCTAACAAGAGGTCGTGGGTATCATCTCCTTCTATCAGGAGTGGTGAATCTTTTATTGGCTACGTAATTACCTCCGAATATCTAAAGTTGTACCCAATCACCATCCTATGAGTAATCCCTAAAAGGCACCAACGAATGGAGTCAAAGCATAGGATCAGCATTCGAGATATCCTTGAGCACCTTAAGTCAAAGTATATTTGCACCATTGCTATGATGACACTATCATTGACACTGGAATAGAATATCTATATGATTGTCTCATAGTAGGTCAATCCAATATACTTACTACCTTTAGTAAGCATCCACATTTTAACTCTAAATAACTCATGTCTACAGCTTATGAGATCTACTGCTTGATTTAATCAAGGAGTATAACATGTGTTAGTCTATCCGGATTAATGATATCTTATCTCATTAATCCTATAACTAGGGAAAGTTTAGATATTAACATAATTACACATGATAGGAATCTTATTTTCATGATCTCATTATGATTTCCTCCATGCTATGTTTTGTATCAAAGACTTCATTAAATCAATTTAAGATCAACATCAAATCTATAAATGTATGAACATCAAAATAATGAAAAATGTCTTTATTAATCATAAAATGATTTGTACAATAAGTGCTAAAGGTAATTGCCTTTAGAGGACTTTTCTAATAAACTCCCGCTTGTACTAAAGTCAATCGCCTTGATATCTAATACCATAGGCGTGTTCATATGACACAAAACTCTTTTGGAAAATAGGCTTAGTTAATAGATCAACTATATTCTAATTGGTGGGAACTTTCTCTATCTTGACGTCATTTTTCTGTTGTTGTCACAATGCAACTTCATTTGGTCAGCGATGCTCGGAACCATACCAAGTTTCATGATAAACTTCTTGATCCAAAATACTTCCTTTATTGCTTCTGAAACTGCAATGTATTCCGCGTTTATCATCGAATCAACAGTCGTCTCTTGTTTGAAACTTTTCCAACTGACTGCACCACCATTCAATGTGAATACTTATCCAGACTAGGATCTGGAGTCATCCTTATTGGATTAAAATCTGGCATCAATATACCCATTTACCACAAGATCACCTTCTCCATATACCAAGAATACATCTTTAGTTTTTCTCAAGTACTTAAGAATATTCTTGACAGCTACCCAATGACCCTTACCAGGGTCCGACTGGTATCTACTCGTAACACTTAAAGCATACGATACATTGAGTCTAGTATATAATATAGCGTACATGATTGCTCCTATAGCCAAAGCATAAGGAATCAAACTCATGTGAGTCCTTTCATCTTGTGTCTTTGGATACATAGTTTAAAGAGTGTAATCCTATGTACCATAGGAAGATAACCTCTTTTAGACTGCCCTATGTTAAACCTCTTTAGCATCTTATCTATGTATGTAGATTGAGAAAGACCAAGCAACCTCTTAGGTTTATCTCTATATATCCTTATCCCCAAAATATAAGTTGCTTCCCCAAGGTCTTTCATATTGCTAACCAAATTTTTATTGATTGCAAAGCTAAGACATCTTTTTCTATTAGCAATATGTCATCTACATATAGTACAAGGAACACGATTTCACTTCCACTAACCTTCTTATGCATACATGGCTCATCCGAATTTTGTGAGAAACCAAACTCTTTGATTGTCTCTTCAAATCAGATATTCCAACTCCTGGATGCTTGCTTCAATCTATAAATGGATTTCTGAAGCTTGCATACCTTTTCTCTATTTATGGATATGAAACCATCAGGTTGTGTCATATACATATTCTCGGTTAGGTTTCTAGCAAGGAAAGTCATCTTCACATCCATTTTTCATATCTCATAATCATAATGAGCGGCAGTGGCTAGGAGTATCCTAATGGATTTAAGCATAGCTATTGGGCTAAACATTTCGTCATAATCAACACCTTGCTTTTGATGATAACCTTTAGCTACAAGCCTAGTTTTATGGGTAACTACATTACCCTCTATGTCAGTTTTCTTCTTGAAAACCCATTTGTACCCAATAAGTTTTATCCCTTCGGGTGGGTCAACCAAAGTCTATACTTGGTTTTTATATATGGAATCTATTTTGGATTTCATAGCTTGAAGCCATTTGTCAGATTATGAACTCTTCAGAACCTCTCATAGGTAGTAAGCTCATCATCTTTTATGAGCAATATGTCGTTAAGTTCACTTATGAGAAATCTGCATCTCTCGGGAACTTGACGTATCCTACCCGACCTACAAACTTATTGTGTGTCAGAAGTTGAGCTATCGTTTCATCTTCATGAATAATAGTCTCGAGTCCAGGCAGTTGATCTGCGTCTGTTTGAGCATCTTAAACTTCCACAAGTTCTATTTTGCTCCCACAGTCTTCTCTTAGAAGAAACTCTTTCTCTAAAAAGACATGTTTTGAAGCAAATACCTTTTGCTCTGAAACATGGTGGAACTGATATCCTATAGTTTTCCTAGGATATCCTACAATCAGACACTTATCAGATTTAGCTTCAGGCTTATCTGACTGAATCTGCTTCACATAAGCAGGATAATCCCAAACTTTCATATGAGAAAGATAGGGTTTATTATTAGTCCATATCTCATATGGAGTAGCATTAACTGACTTGGATGAGACTCTGTTTAATACACAAACAAAAGTTTCGAGTGCATACCTCCAAAAGGATTTTGGTAAATTCG
The DNA here is from genome assembly GCA_027568895.1 of Erythroxylum shatona. NCBI lineage: Eukaryota > Viridiplantae > Streptophyta > Magnoliopsida > Malpighiales > Erythroxylaceae > Erythroxylum > Erythroxylum shatona. The sequence goes on along the minus strand of JAOSBK010000205.1, from coordinate 40,682,222 downwards.
CTAAACCCATCATAACCTCACCATGTCTAATAAGGTTCGGTTTCTCCTCTCAGCCACACCATTGTGTTATGGTATATAAGGTGGAGTCTACTGGGATAATATTCCATTATCCTTGAGATAATCCAAAAACTCTTGGCTTAAGTATGCACCACCTCGATTTGATCCAAGTTATTTAATACTTCTCTCAAGTTGTTTCTCAACTTCATTTCTAAATTCTTTGAACCTTTCAAAGGCTTCAGACTTATGTCTCATAAGATACACATACCCATATCGAGAATGATCATAGATAAAGGTAATGAAGTATACGAAAT
>JAOSBK010000205.1:40663518-40681811 GCA_027568895.1 Erythroxylum shatona | reverse complement strand
CAATCTCCTGGTGCTTGGTTTGGAATGTTTAGTCATGTTGTTCAAGAGTTTGGTATGATTTAATGTGAACTTGATCACTTTGTCTTCTATAAATATACATCATCAGAATAATGTATCTATTTGATTGTCTATGTGGATGATATTGCCATTACTGGAAGTGATCAACGTGGATTGAACAATTGAAGACACATCTTGGAAAAGTAAGAAGCAAGATGTTGTTGTCATATCGAGTACAGAAATAGAATATCGTGCAATGGCTCTAGCAACTTATGAGCTTATTTGGTTGAAGCAATTAGTTTATGAGTTAAAATCTGCAGAAGTATCACACATGAACTTATTGTGTGATAATTAAGCTACTCTCCATATTTCTTCTAATCCAGTATTTCATGAAAGAACCAAACACATAGAAATTGATTACCACTTTATTCGAAAGAAAATTATGTCTTATTGCATCACTACTAGTCATGTCAGTTCAACCGATAAACTGGAAAACATCTTGACCAAATCTCTCAGAGGTTCTCGTATTGAATTTATATGTAACAAGTTTGGTGTATATGATTTATATGCTTCAGCTTAAGGGGGAGTGTTGAGTTGTATATAGCTGTATAGTGATAAAATAGGAAGTTATTTATTGTTATTGATTGTGTTTCCTATTTTAGGATTGGGTATCAACTATTTATGAATGTATTTTTCATCAAAATATATACAATAATAATAAGAATTCTTTGAGTTTCATAGTGGTTATAAGTGAAATTCCTAGGAATGGGGTTAAAGTAGTGGTTATCCAAATTATGGCAAATCCTTTTCCGAGTCATTAGGCATTGGGAACTTTTCCTTCTAACCTCTTCTTTTTTCTTTTTAATTTGTTTTTATTTCACAATAATATGTTGCATTGGATATGCCTAAATGTATTTAAATGTATATGTATATATATAGTTATACAATATACTTACAAATATCAACTTAATCTCAAAGCTCTATTTTAATTATAAAATAAAAAATTAATGTTAGACTAAATAAGGTTTAAAGGTATAATTTTGATGATAACAAAATATATTTCTCCTAATGTTTTTATCTTTAGTGATATTAATAACTTAATATGTGAAAGTTTCAAGTTCAATGAAAGAGTAAAGTGAATAAAAGAGCCAATTGAATCAATTAAATAATCGAATGATGAGGAAAATGAAGAAAGTGGAGTGCATATGCAATTTAAATGAAGACTCAAGAATAAGAAAGAATCAAATAGATTCAAATTTAAACAAATGCTGTAATCCTTCTAGTAACCTTCTCCTAATCATTTTGAAGAATTAGAGACGTAATAATTACATAATTATTTGCATATAAGTTATAATGTATATATTCCTTAATAATCAAAAAAAATATTTTGATCTAAAATTACTCTTAATTTTTTAAAAAAAACTTTTAGAACTTTTGAATTATTTTTTAATCAAGTTTTTAAAACTTTGAAAAAAATATTTTCAAGTGCACTAATCGATAAATCTAGGTTAATAGTCAAGCAATATTAGACTTTTAGATACACTTATCAACCAATATATGTGAGTAGTTAACTAATACCTCTTGATTTCTTGCACGAGAATGGAACATTGAAAAAGAGATCATTACTTTTAAAGAGGCATTATCTAAGTTCTATGTAATGTAAGGTATACAAAATTGAATAGTATGTGTCGAGTTCAAAAGAGTACAAATGAAAGACATAAGATGGAGTATACTTGTAGAAGTACATCAACCGATGCTAAAATAATTTTTTTGAAAAGAATTCATTTTTATAATGATGGGTCATTACCTAAGTCATCATATAAGCCTATATATTCAATTTTAGACATGAAGACTTTTATGTTCATGCATCATCATCTAGGTCTCAAGATAAAAAGAAATTTCATGTATTTATATATGGTTACATTATAAAACTAGAAGACTTAGTTTACATGATAAAATTAGGCATAACTTTGTTGCATGGTCACACAAAAAAACTATGTAATGTTCTTCACATTCATATAGGCATCTTTATTACTAAAAAGACATGAAACAAGCTCACATTGCTATATGTCTCATTATAAGCATACGAGTATGATGTTTTCTCCCATTTAATATAGGTCATAATTCTATAAAAAATGTATAAGAATTTTTTATTTATATGCAAGGTATTTTTATTGCACAAGGGGAGCTTCTAATTCTTCATATCTAAAAGAGAGTATTATATCACTTGTATCATCTATCAAACGTTGTAAAATGCATATAAGTCAAATATTTATAGTCTTTTTCATATAGCACTCATTTTCAATTCTCATCACGTGAGATACTATTTTTGCAATGATATTATATATATGTGTATGTGTACATATATATGTTTCTCTTTAAAACAATGTTTGTTAAGTAAACCAAACAAATATGGATTAGAAAAGATTTGAGAACTAATCCCCATGGACCTAATTCTATGTAAGTACCACCTAAAGCATATTTATTTCTTTTCCTTTAAGTCAATATCAAGTGGAATTAAATGAATATCAATAATCAATATCACTTCTATGAATACCACATAAGAAACATCAATACTATCTTAAATGATTAATTTCAAAAGAAAATTTCTAAGAGCCCCCACATAAGCCAAGTAAAGTGTGTGTACGACTCATATATAGGTGCACAATCATGGAGAATTTCAAGAAGAAAATTGGTTGTCTTATTTGAAAACATATTTTGAAAGATTTGAAACTATTGAAGGATTCTAGAACATACTATAATCAGTATTAAACAAAGAGAAATTTCAATTGATGTTTTGATGATAATAAAATATAAGTATTATTAATGACTTTATTATTTGGATGAAAAGTAATATAAGAATAAGATGTAACCATAAACTCAAGAAGATAATTCATGAAGTTGATAAATAAAAGTTAAAGTTTAAAACTATCGAAGAAAAGATCACGCCAATAATAAAAGAAGATTAAGGCGTATCAAGGTCGTTCTATATTTTGTAATGTTAATTATGATCTCATTTAGTTAATTTGATAATCTTAAAGCCCCACTATGTATAAACATTTTAACCTACTTCAATACATTAGTCTTTTCATTAAAGCTTTTATCCTTAAAGAAAAAAACCTTCTAATCTTTCAAATATTATTTTGAAGGATATTTTGGAACTTTTTTAAAATTATAATTGGTTTAAAAAATTAAGTTTTATGATTTAAAGTTGTTAAAATCATATTTTTGGGAAATTGGCTAACCAATATAAGTTAGTTGTCGATTAATATAACTTAAATATGTAATAAGTGAGTTTGTTGACACATGGATAGAATAATATGGTGATGTGTTCAACCAATGTCCTTCCGAAGGACATAATGGTTAACCAATATGGTTAAGTAGCCGAATAATGTGAAATGACTAGCAAATTTTGTGTATTGAATGCACATTAATTGATCATAAGTTATGTTAAACTTTTAACTTTATTGTTTATTGGCATAATGATCATTTTTGAGATATTAGTCGACCATTAAGATATATGAGTTAATCGATATATCCTTCAAATAGTCCTCTACACTTATAAAAATCATAGATAATGGAAAGGTCTCCAAGTTAAAGGAAGAATATAACCTCAAAATAAATTATTAACTTCCTTGAATAGTAGGGCCATGCACATCTTATTTTATATATTAGTAAGAAATAAAATTAATACTCTATATAAGAAATGGCTATGAAATTTATCATATGTTAAAATTAAACATAAAGGCACAAATTAAGTTAAATAGTAAAGAAAACATATTAACCCACTAGAATGAACTGCTTGAAATGAAGCATGATGAAAGTATATCTAGTGTATTATTAGATTTATTGATATTACTAATGATCTTAAGAGTCTTGGAAAAACCTATACTAATGTTGGAATGGTAAGAAAGTTGTTAAGATTACTTTCAAAGATGCGTAAAACTAAAGTGATGATTATATAAGAAGTCAAAGACCTAACAACACTATCATTTAAAGAAGCTCATTGGATCCCTTCTTACATATGAAATGAGACTTTAAAAGACAAAGAAAGAACAATGCTTCCAAAAAAAAAGGACTTAGCACTTAAAGTCTCAAGGAAGGAATTCAGTGAAGAGGAGATATCTACAAGTAGAAGTGATGAAGAAGACGTTACCATTATCACTAAGAAATTCAAGAAGTTTTTTAAGAGAAAGAATTTCTCCAAAACAAAAGAATTCATAGAAGGTAAAGAGGATTTAAGATGTAAATCCTTAAATATTATTGTTTTGAATGTAGAAAACCTAGCTCCTTAAAGTCAAAACATCCTTTACTCAATGAAATTATAAGTATGAAAAAACTATAAAAAGGAGGAGAAGACAAAAACTATAAGAAAGCACTTAAAATCTCAACTTCGAAGACATAATTGAATCCAAAAAGAGCATTTAGAAGGAGAGATGGCTAACATGTGCTTTGATGAGGTAATACAATCCTTATTTATATGATAATGATAGCAATTTGACATATGATAAGCTAGTCACATGTTTAAAAATTATGAGTAAAAAAAAGAAGAATTATATTCCAAACTCAAGGAAATTTAAAACAGTCGGATGCATGCATAAATGAAAACGAAAAGATGAAAAATTGAATTACATAGCATTAAAGCATTTAAAAATATGATCATTTATGAAAATCATACATTAGACGCATTAAAGCGTAAAAATGAGACATTGAAAAATCATATCAGTTTCTTAATGATTCATTATCCAAATTTGCTAAAGGGAGTAAAAAACTAGAAAGTATGTTACGAGTTTAAAAGAATTTTAGTAATAGGCATGAGTATGGTTATATTTATATAAATGCATCCAACAGTAAGACTACATTTGTTGTGGGAGAACACATGCAAAGTGAATAATGTAAGATAGAAAATGAGCATGATACACCTATATCTAAACAAACACATGTATAAAAAATGCACACTAGGCACCACCTAAAAAACAAACCTTATGCTTTCATACACGAATCTATACTTAGGTATAAAGTTCAGTCCTCTCAAAGACCCCATCTTATTATTGGGCTTCTCTTCATTCTAGTGATGTTACTGTTTGTTCCTAAAGTCAAATCACCTTCGCTCTTCCTTCTTGGAGTCCAGATCAGGTCCGAGTTTACTGAGCCTCAAGCCCTAATTGTGAAAATCTATTACGTGAAAATCTATCGTCCGTTCAGTTCACTGAAAAATCAATCACATAACTCAAACACAGAGCGAAGAGATTCCACAAGTCTCTTTGGATGGCAACTTCTCTGCTCTCTCCAGTTTCTGCTCCGACAAAAGAACCGCTCTCTGTTGGCTTCCCGAAGTCTTCTTTTCTCCCCACCACCACCTTCACCAATCGGGTAAAGCTGCCCGGGTTTCAAAGGAGATGGTACGGCTACAAGTCTCCTTCTGCTTCTGGAAAGTCTCTGGACCATATTCCCAAGCAGTTCAGACAAGAGAATCTCAAGGATGGATGTATGTCTCTGTGTCATATCACACTTTTACGCAGTGCCTTTGTGCTCTGTCTTCGAATTTATCTGCTTCCTTGATTGGTTTTTGGATGTGGAAACTGTTTTAGAAATTTTCTTTTTGTGATTGTTTTGGGGTTTATGTTAAGAGTTAAGAGTAAGTATTTGTTGTTTGTTAGGTTCCGAATTTGGTGGACCTGAGAGGAACAAGTTTTAAATTTGAAGTTATATTGGGTTTGGCGCAATATTTAGATGCTGAGTCTGGGTGAATTTGTTTCCAGACTGATGATTCCGATGGATTATTTGGTGATTCAGAGAAGGATTTTCTTTTTCTTTTTCTGTCTTTGTTGGATAAGGGGCATATTTGTTGCATGCTTTAGGTATTATGTGCTGCAAAGTGAAATTACTTTGCATTGAAGGGAGTTTTTTTGTTATAAGATTATTCCTAAACTGCACTGCACAACCTATGCTTTTTTATTCACCTTTATTTCTGTAGTTGTGTGTAATGAAGCGTCTCTTGTCTAACTTGTTATGTTTGCAGAACCTTGGTATTGCTTTTCATTCAGCAAGCGTGGTAGATGGTTCAGGTTCTAATCCCTTTTCTTTGTATCTTTGTTTTCAGTGATGGAAAACTACAAAAATGTACCCCGATATCTTTATGGTCTGACTCCTTCACAACTGGACATGTTCATGACTGAAGATAATCCAGTCCGCAGACAGGCAGAGCGTGTTACAGAGGTTCTACAATTTTGAGAACTCGTTTAAATAATCTATAAAGCTTGGTGATGATTTGGTAGCTAGAAATTGTATATTCATTAGGATTATTTATTACTTTTTAGAGATTGACATATTTATAGGATATCAATCTTAGTCTGCATAATCAGTCATTGGTACTGTCCTTTATTTTGACAGGAAAGTATCTCAGCTAGAAGGAACTATTTGGATTATGGAGGGATGTATACGTTGTCAAGCATGAACGATAAGAGTCCTGCAAAATACAGTATGAGTGTAAGCATGTATCGAGGAGGAGGAAGAGGATATGGAAGACCAAGATCTGCTCCTCCTGATTTGCCTTCTTTGCTCTTGGATGCCCGCATATGCTATCTAGGAATGCCTGTGAGTATTACAGCTATTCCCTGATTTAACTAAGCCATTGATTTGACACTTTTAGCCATCTTTTTCTATCCAACTTGTAATGTTTTATTATTGACTGTGAATTCTTACAGATTGTGCCAGCAGTTACTGAACTTCTTGTGGCTCAATTTATGTATTTGGATTATGAGGACTCTTCAAAACCTGTATACTTGTATATAAATTCTTCTGGGACACAGGTTGGAGCTGTATTTATTCTAATTTCCTTCTTTCATCTGTTGCAATGCTTTGTTTGTCTGTTCTCATCCGCATTCACTAATATGTTTAGGCCTATTTCTGTGTTTTTTTTATAATTATTATTATAGAATGAGAAGATGGAGACTGTTGGATCTGAATCTGAGGCATTTGCCATTGCAGACGCTATGGGTGTAAGTATTATTATCTGCATGCAGCTTCTACTTTCTTGCACTAAATTTTATAAGGTTGATAATTATTTTCTGGAGTAGCATTTGTGCTTCCATTTGTTTGATAATGTTGCCTTTTATTATTCCATTAATACTAACTTATCTAGTCTAGCTCTGAGTTGATTCCTTCTTTATACTTCGCTTTTTTTATGCTGATAAGTACTGTTTATCAATGGCAAATCAAGTTCATTTTTAACTCTCCCTTATCCCTTTATTTCTTCCACAATTTGATTAAGTTGTCTCTCTATTCCAGCACCAAAAGGTTTATTGTAGATGTCCCATAGTAAACTTAAATGGTGTTAATCTTAGGTTCAATAGTTGCACCTTAGCTTTTGTAAAATTACTTCAATCTATTTTTCAGTTCTATGATTCCTTTTTGTAGCAATATAAATCTGATCTTAGTTAAAAACTGCTGCAGTCATGTGGCTCTTTTCCTTGTCAGTACTCCATATTATGTCATGCAGCCAGCTTAATCAAAGTTCAGCGCAATCTATCTGCAACTCTGGCTTTGAGCTTGGCATTTAACCCGCTGGGCCATGCTTCATGGCTGATACATTTCTCTTTATCCTGCTTTATTCCCGACTGTGCATTTGCATTACTATATCTGCGATATTTTGTGCAACTTAATTTTGTTTTAATTTGACCTAGACTTTGTTGTCATGCACTATATAATGCATTTGTTCAATTGCAAAGGAGAGGAGTGTAGATATTTTCTTTTCTGTTCATACTTAAATGGAATTGCTTAATTGCTTAAGCTTGTCCTAAGGATATCTTTTTTATTTTCTGAAGTACTGCAAATCAACGATCTACACTGTAAATTGTGGCATGGCATTTGGTCAAGCAGCAATGCTTCTATCTCTTGGAGAAAAGGGCTATCGTGCTCTGCAGCCAAACTCATCTAGTATGATCCCTTTTCTTTCCTTTAAACTTCGTAAGATTGCAATTGATTTACTGGATTGTGTTGCATTTTAGCAAGTAATAAAGATTAGAATTAATTCACTGGATCATGTTGCATGTAGTAGCACAGTGGTGTTTCTCCATGTACGTCCTTTTATTTTTTCATGAATTTAATTTGCTTTCATTTATTAGAACAAGTTTGCAGCTGGATAGCCGACAATTCTGGAGTAAATTTTAGAAATAGTCACAACATAATATTTCAAACTTCAGAGCCTATGATTTAGAAAAATATGATCATTTAATCATATAAGAAAATCAATCAAATAAAAACAAATTATAAGCTGATGTCTCAGTTGTAAGCCAGCATGGTGTGAGAATCAAACAACTTGGTCATGGATGGTGTGAAACTATATTAAAGAACCTTTCAATCCAAGAGTATTATAGATATTGATTAATCCCATTGGTGGAATTCATGATTATTATACAAATATGAAATTATTGACATATTTGCCAACATGTTTTTATATTGCAGCAAAACTTTACCTTCCTAAAGTCAATAAATCAAGTGGACCTGTGATTGATATGTGGATCAAGGTTTGCTCTTTCTGCCTCTATATCTATAGTTTCCCGTTTTCTTGTTTGATAATGAACCTTTTATCAGGCCAAGGAACTGGATGCAAATACCGAGTATTACATTGATCTATTGGCCAAAGGAACGGGAAAATCAAAAGAAGAAATTAGTAAAGACATCCAGCGACCCAAGTATTTCAGTGCCCAAGGAGCCATAGACTATGGTCTTGGAGACAAGATTATTGACTCCAGTGATATTGCATTTGAGAAGCGGGTAAATGCAGTCATCATATCTTTGATTATGTATCTTGTTAAACTATGGACCTCTCTGCATATTGGGATTGACCCTTTTGATATACAGGACTACGACGCTATGCTTGCTCAAAGTAAAGCCATGAGGGCTGCGGCAGTTGGTCCAAGAGCAGCTCCTTCAGGATTTAGGTAACTAGAAAGGCATTGGAATCCCATGATTATAGTATGAATATAGACTTGGATGTCAAGGTTGCTACTTTTATTTTGGTAAGTGTAAAGTTGGCAAGGCTGTATTGTTGTTAAAACTTACATGTAGAACAGGATATTAGTTATTGTTGTAATGGAATGGACAATAGCACGTCCTTCTCTTCACTGATATGTGTAGGTGCAATTTGCTGTTTTCAACAGCCCGTATTTAGGGGTCTTGTATTGGTAAAATGACTAGTTACTGCAGTCGGAAGGAGGTTCTATGCTAAAAAGCCAAAAAGTTAATCAAGATAATGTCATAATTGTCAGCCTTACAACGCTGAGGATTTCTTCCATTAGAGGCATAAAATTTAAGATCATGAACACACCGAGAAAGGCAAAAACTGAATGAAAATGACTAGAGATAAGTACAACTTTAAAGCAATCACAGAGTGACCTTGGAACTCGAAGTATAACGGGACATGGCGTCAACTATCACTTCAAATGAGAAACAAATAAATTTGTCACTAGCTAGAAACGAAGTCAGTCTTGCACTTTAAAGTTTACCCAGCTTCACAAGAATATGAAGCACATACACATTCACGAAGTACCGCATATGTAAGCACTATAGAACAGAGGCTCAAGGAATTTTGTTATGCAGGGGGGTTTGGGTACACTTTCGGTTTTGGCTTCACTTCAACTTCATTTACACTCCGCACAAAGATGGCATCTGGCTCATGACTGCATGCAAGATAGAAGTGGAATAATTAGGGTCACCATGAGGGGGAAACAACTAAGATGAAAACATACAAGGCTTAAGTCCTCACGGTTTATCTCCCTCCTCAAATGTGTAACTTGACGCCACAGCCAACAGACGACCGTCTCTGCTAAACGACAGTGCAGCAATGCTGGATGGGTACTTTGAGTACTGGAAAAATTCACACAAACGTTAAAAGAAGAATAAGAAATAGCCTTTGTTGAAGTTAAAACAGCAGATAATTAGTTTTAACTAATCACCTGATACAATCTCTTTTTGTTGTTGCCGTCCCATACGTTTACAAAACCATCACAACCTCCAGTTGCAAATGTACCATAGCTACAGGTCAAATTTTAGGAGAATAAGCACACATAGATGGAATTGTTTCATTTTAAGCACATCAAGAATATTCAAGCCTGTAAGTTGAGAACCAAAGCCAGCTAGACTCTAATGAACTCATCGTGCCTTTACTGTCCAGTAAGGATTTATACTGGACTTCAGTTAACAGTTCCTATATCAGAAATCAAATAAACAGAAACAGCTCTTGCAATGTTTAAAAATAGCTAAATATGTAGTTAAAACATTTCAAGGATTCTCAAAATTTGTAAATGGAAAGAGGGCTCATTTCACCTCAGCATCCATTCAGTCATTTAGTAAATATGATGCATTCAGTCATTTATTAAATATGATGCATTGGTAATCCAACTTCATGTATAAACAGTGCTAGGATCACCATTAAGGAGAGAATCCAAAAACCAATTTAAGCACGAATAAGCCAGAATCAGCAAGAAGAACCAAAACCCATATAGAAAGAAACCATTTACTGAAAATAAGATTCATCAATAACAAGTGAAAACTTACACAGGATGAAAAGCAATGGCATTAACAGGATAGACAATGTCTCTTCCAGCCTCCGATTTTCGATGGCACTTAAATGCATATCTGTAAATTATTAGAAGTACATGAACAAATAATAATCAGAAAACAAGAGATCTTGTCACCATAATATACATGCACATATTTTTACACGACTAAAGCCTGACATGAATCATGACTATACACCACTTTCTGAGCTGATGGGTAGCAGAACACGAACCTGAAGAACTCATGACACTTTTATATTATGAATTCAAAGGGAATCCACAAAGGATTAATAGAAGACACTTTAATCTCCTAAATTCACATGTAAAGAAGAAAACTGCTATTCATCATGCAGCACAATAATGTATCCCAAGTTTTCCTCAGTAAAGAGACTCTTATTTGATTTTGGACAAGAAAGCAGAATTATTTGGTCAACATAAGCTGCTTTTGGCAGTTAACTATCTTATATGCATGTTCTTTATCTTTTGTTCTTAAGGTATTCATAAAAATCCTTTGATCCCTTGAGGGTTATTGGATGGGTTGGTATTGCATTCAAATATGGATGTGGTGAAATTGGAGGCTTACCCTAGGTGAGCTGAAAATGTTAAAACATTTAAAAGATCTGTTGGCACTGCTTTTGGACAATTATGTTTACACATCACAGGAGGCAGATATACACCAACGAATGTAACACTTAAGATGGAAAGCGCAGTAACTAATCAAGAATAACAGTATCCAATTTGTACATTATAACCTAGATTGTTGAAGGCTTACTTTTTGGCTTGACTAGCCTCAGAAAGATCAAAAAATTCCATTGAGACCCGCCCTTCTACAGAACTAAGAGCATATCCTGCATACAGTTCCCAAAGATGAGTTACAAAATAAACTTCAACATATTAAACGGTGTATAAAGCATCCTTTCGTTTTCTATTCTCATAAAGAGAAAAAGAACCAGTACATTTTCACCATAACTTTCACAACATGGTTCTATCAAATCGTCACAATGTGGACGTTACCTGTGCCATTGGGATAACAGCGCACACATCTAGTTTGATATTTCAATGAAGATTCCCTACGTTGTTCAGGTTGAGACATATTCCGCAAATCATAAACATTGACATGTCTTCCTGCAGTAGCTACAACTAAACGATTCCCAACAAGAGACAATGAATAAACACGCTCAGGTTGAGGATATGTGCCTACAAGAGTACGCTCCTGTCCACTGGATCCTCTGGGATCCCAACACTTCAGCGTCTTGTCCCAGCTACCAGTGATAACTTGCCCTGCAATCATAAGCATGAGAAATATCACAATACAAAATAAAATCCTAAAACTATTCAGTCTGTTCTCTACAATAAGTTGCTCTTAACTCATACCAATCGATGTTTCCACCAACAGATGTCTAGGTCAACTCAATTCATTCTCAGAGATCATAATCAAAGTTGAGAAACATTCTTTAAAAGTGAAATGTATAAAATAAGACAAGCAAATCTTACTCCAACTCACCTGCTGCATATGAATACTCAATGCAACGAACTGGAGCATCATGCCTTCCTAAAATATCCTCCTTTCCGTGATTAAAAACCAACCTGAAGCCTCATTTCCAATGATCATAACCATTTTCATATTCAAGGTTTAACAAAACTCTCCGAATCAACAGAAATTTGGGAAATTTAATAAAAAAAGAACTGACCGTCGCACAGTATTGTCAGCGCTAGCACTGAAACCGGAGGAGTCATCGTGGAAGCAGCAGTCAAGCACGGGACCACCGTGCATGAACTCTCCTCGCAACAAATTAGCGCTCGCATCGTACAATCTAACAGTCTGCAGACAAAAAGAGAATCTAAAAACTTGAGGCTTTCTAGGGTTCTGGGGGAGAGTGAGAGTAGAAGTGACAAAATAGTGGTACCTTGTCCCAAGAAGACACGAGTAGATGATCGCTGTGGTTGGAGAAACGAAGGTTTGAGATCCCGTCTGCCGGCGGGTTAGACAGCTCGCGGCCGGAGTTAGGAGGTGGGACGACGGCCGTCATCGCCGAAAATAGCAAGAGAAGAAGAAGAGGGAAGTTGAATTTGAATTAGGAAATCGCTAATTGATACGCTTTAAATTGTTTGAAATTCAAATAGTTCGTGGACCTTGTAAGGCCCAATAGATGCATTTGGGCCCTACAAGGTCCACCAACTATTTAAATTTCAAACAATTTAAAGCGTATCAATTAGTGATGTTCGTGGACCTTGTAAGGCCCAAATGTAGCTATTGGGCCTAGATTTTATGTAATCCATATGCAAAACTCCAAATTTAAAAAAAAAATCACTTGCACTGTTGCACATATCAGATCTTACCTTCTCAGTCTGTTTTCTTTCTTCCTTTCTTCTGATTCTGGCTCTAGGGGGATTCGAGGAAATTCAATTCTAACTTCAGTTTGTAGACTGCAATTATTGCAATTACGAGCAAGCCTTATTGAATTGTGTCTGCAATGGTGGTCTGCAAATGCCGTAAGGTATATCATCTCTCTCTCTCTCTCGCTTGATTATTAGTTGAAGGAGATTCTAGTTATAGATCTGATTTGTTCATTTCGTGTTTTAAGCTACATGAAATTTACAAAATTTGAACGTGATCAATGGAGCCCTTTGGTTTGAGATCCACGTATAGAGCTAAATGCATTTGTCTGGTCAACTTTGATGGTTGCTTGTGAGTTAGAATCTGATCGATTGATTAGGTTGGGTAGACCTAATCAATGGGTAATTGAGGGTTCTGAGATTTTTATCATTGATTTTATTGAATATTGATGTTTGGATGTCTCTTTTGTTTCAGGCTACTAAATTATATTGCTTCGTGCACAAGGTCCCCGTTTGTGGGGAGTGCATCTGCTTTCCAGAGCATCAAATCTGCGTGGTATGTACCAAGCTTTATCATGTTACTGAAACTGTTTCAGTTGTGCTATCCCTAATTTTATGCTATTTTTCTGGTGTATTGTACTATGGTTATGAAAAGAACAAATGTAAGAGGAAATATTGCCTTCGTGGGCCTAAAAATAATAGCTAAAAGGGAGATCAGAGAGGGAAAGTAAAATTCATAAATCAGGGAAAGGCCTGATAAGTGGACAGTATATATTTGTATGTTGTATGTTGAAATCGTCTATACATTTATGTGTGACATGGAAAAGTTCTTGTATGAAGTTCTTTTAGGGCTGAGTTTGGATGTGTATTTTCTTATTCTGTAGGTTCATACATATTCTGAATGGGTTATAGATGGAGAGTATGATTGGCCTCCAAAATGTTGTTCTTGCCAAGCTGTTCTTGAAGAAGTAGATGGTTCCCAAACCACAAGATTGGGTTGCTTGCGTAAGTGTTTTAGTTAATTAGTTATTTGTTGAGATCCTTTGAAATAGTGGAATCACCTGCATTATCATGTCTGGGTTTATGTATAGATGTTATACATACGAGCTGCTTGGTTTCACATATCAAAAGCTTTCCTCCACATACAGCACCAGCTGGCTATGTGTGTCCTTCATGTTCAATATCAGTAAGTGTACCTCTGAATCATCTTCCTTTATCTATGTTTTAAATAATTATCCTGCATAACCATTTTTTCTCATTATAAGTGATAATTTTAAAATAGGATGTGAAGTCTATTCATATTCAATGATGTGAAGAAAATTAGTGCATCTTCCTCTGAAATTTTGGGATGCAGGAGAAGTAATATATATGAGCATGATGGACAAGTAAATATAAGTGATGTCCACCTTTTTGGGGGTGTCCTCTTTGACATTCTATGTGGAACTTGCATCTTTTCTTTGGTTAGTGATGTTTGCATTGGTTTAGCAGATTGATGAGCCTTGTGGTGTATTCATAGAAGACTTTAACCTTTATAATTTTGAGCAGGAAGAACTATTTACTCCTAAAATGCAGATGGGCCTGAGGATTTACCTGACGTTTTTAGCTGCTTAGGAGTTCCCTCTTATCACCTCTGTCCCATCATTTTTTAATAGCTCATAATGTCTCTTTCTAGCAAATGAAGCTTCGCTCGAAAATTTCGGCCCTTATGTAATTTCTTGTTGTCATTAAATGTCATATTTTAGTTTGTAGTGGCTTTATGTAGAATTTGTTTGAAGTTATGCTTTCCTAGATATCGTAGCTTATTTCCATAAGGTGCTGTGCCTTTGCAGTTATGGCCTCCCAAGAGTATTAAAGACTCAGGATCTCGTCTACATTCAAAATTGAGAGAAGCTATCATGCAGGTTTTATGCTTGGTCCTTCGTAACATTCTGTAGTAATGGTTGGTATAATAAGTGTCTGTCAATTTTTAATTTAATCATTGAACTATGCAAGTGGCACATGCATGTTCACAATTGCACTATTCTTAATATTTTGTTCCAGTGATTAGTTTGTATATCTTGAGACTGTTATCACCATTTTTCCTGCCTTTTCATCTTGGTTTGTGAACTGAGTAATCATCTTGTTTGTTTTTCTTATTGAGGTGGTTATAGTCCTCTCAAATACCATTCCCCTATTTTTTCAAGTGGAGATGTCTCATTCATTTAGTTGTTCTTCTTAGTAACAATATTATTCAGCCTGGATAGGTTTGCTAGAATTCATTGAAAATCATGACTCCTGACCCAGAAAAAGATGGTAATTCTCTTCCCCTTTCCCCCTCTTCCTCCCTCATTCTTTCCCTACTTTCCCTTTCTCTTTTGTTGTATTCCCTGGGTAACACACAGAGAGAACCAAAAGAAGATTGAGGTGGTGATGCTGATGCTGATGTGTGAATCTAGCAAATCTTGAAGGGGCCATTTTTGTTTGAAAGTATCAGCAGTATCCGAGAGTAGAGCTCAGAGTTCGAGATGCGACAGTTTTTGTCTAGATATATTTATGGATTTCGCTTAAGTCTCTCTCTCAACTAGTTAATTGATAGCCTGATGCTCTATTTTTTTCCTTGATGCAAAGCAGACAATCTTCTCTGGAGAAATATCATTCTGCCACTATGAAATTTTGGACCATTATGTCCTTCATTTTGAATTATAATTTAGTTTTGCATACTTGAACAAGGGGGCAATTTTTGCATGGTTAAGGGGTACCAAAATGATTCTTGAAAGAGGAGCTTTAATTATTGGTCTTCCTAATCCTTGTTTAGTAAGATTCTGGAGACTTTATTTTTGCTGTGCAGAGTGGGCTGGAAAAGAACTTATTTGGAAATCATCCTGTCTCATTTCCCACTCCACCTCCTGCATTTGCATCAGATCCATTGGTTACCATTTCTTCTTCAACCTCAGCAACCAAAGATGAGATAAAAGTGTCTGATGGATATTCAGCTGGAACTGCTGCAGGACCTTCTAAGATCTCAGTGTCTGATATTGTGGAGATCGATGGACCCAGTTCAGGTGGGAATTATTTGAAGAGCTCAAGTCCTACTGGTGTAAGACTTCCATTTCAACCCCTTCTTTTCTTCTGCAATTAAGTTGCTCTATTAAGATTCTCTAAATGCATGTAAGCCAATATCTCGTCTTTCTGAGTAATGCTATTTTGTTTTGCAATTCTGGCATTCAAACCAGCCTGGTGCTACAACAAGAAAGGGTGGCCTTCATGCTGAAAGGCAGAATTCTGAAATATCTTATTATGCAGATGATGAAGATGGAAATCGTAAAAAGTACAGTAGAAGGGGTGAGTAGAAATCTACCTATATAGACTAGGAAACAGTGATACTCATGCAAATGGACCATAATGATGTTACTCTTGCAAATAGGTCCTGCCTCATAGTTCCTGCACATCTTCTGAGCATATTGATTAATAACGTGCCATTATGAACAAATTAATTCACTTTTGAAATGTACTTGTTTAATGATAGAGCAGAGGGCAAAAAGTAGTGGAATGTCTATTAGTTGATTATTATGCCTGTTTCTTCAGCTCTATATGACGTTTTATTTATGTGTAGGTCCATTTCGCCATAAGTTCCTCAGGGCATTGCTTCCTTTCTGGTCAACAGCACTGCCAACTTTACCAGTAACTGCGCCTTCACGGAAGGATTCATCAAATGCAGATGAAGCCTTAGAAGGTCGCTCAAGGCATCAAAGACCATCAAGGATGGACCCAAGAAAAATTCTTCTCTTCATAGCAATCATGTAATGTCTGTGCTTTTCCTTTTGTTACCATATTCCACCTCTCTCTTCATAGCAGCCATGTTATGAACTTTAAATATCACAGAGATCTTTGTTAACTTGACTATCAAGGATCACACGATACAAGCACAACGAGTGTCTGCCTATAACGCTAAACTAGCTGGTTTCAAGACAATATGTTAAGCAAGAATCCTATAAAGCCATAGCTATTGCCACTAATGCTGGTAACTAGGGCTGTTTCACTAATGCAAATTCCATATAACCATCTGCAGGGCTTGTATGGCGACTATGGGTATACTGTATTACAGAATTGCACAACGAGGACTTGGGGAAGAGCTGGCAGGTGATGAGCAGCAGTGACTGATATGTAAGGTTGTGATTGGTACCTTTTTACTTGGATGCCTCTTGGTTAATGGTGCTTTTTTTGCTGCTGTTCCATTTCTATGGTTGTCCTGCACATAAACATTTGTCTAGGATCAAAATGTTCCAATACGGTAGAAAAATTTTCATGTTTTGGAGTTGGATTGGAGAATCAATTGCGAGGAAGAAATCCTTTTTTTAGTTCGACAGTTTCTTGTAATTAATCATTTTAGTTAACAACATTAGCAAAGACAATCTTAAAACAGTTTGCTGCAAGTCTGGTCAGTCTTTCTAGATTTTTAAATTTAATAAACGATATATATAATAAAAAGGAAATTATAAAAAACTATACTTTTGAAATCAAATAGTAAATTTGTATAATAGAAAATTTTCATTATAGAAAAGTAAAAAAATTTGAGAAAGAAAAAATAATTAAAATATTTTCCTTCTATGTAAAAGAATGCAATAGAGATTTAGAGTTATTGTGAAAAGAGAAGTGTGAGTAATTATGAAAAGAAAAGTGATACTCAAATATTGATCAAAATTAATATTATTTCTATTATATTAAAATATATACGAGCCATAATTTGGTTCTTAATTAAAAATAGAAGTAAAGTAAAATACAAGAAGCATAAGATTACAATTTGTATAAATATGAAATAATAATTGGAGAAGCAAAAATAGTCAAATTTATAGAAGGAAAACAAATACAAAAACCACTTAGTAAAATTCTCGGTTTAATAGTACACAACTTTAATTTTAACTAGTAAAGAGTTTGTTTTCGATAAACCGATTAAGAAGAGAAAGAAAACAAATAACTTACTTAAATCAAAAGTCCTTTTGAAAATGTTCAATAGAAACAATGTTGATTCTTAACTAAAAGTGCAAGTATTGAAGTATGAAAAAGAAAAATAAGTATGAATTTATAAGAACAGTGAGAGTTTTACATATACTTTTTATGGAAGAAATTACTGTACAAAATTATTTTCTTTAAATCAATAAAATCTTAACTCTTGACCTTATATTGCATATAATATAATATAATATAAAAATAAAATCCTACCTTGAGCTTGACACTTTGATTCAATAAATATTATTGTGAAATGGGCCCATAATTTAATAATGATATATAGCCCACAACTCCATTATCTTCTTGGGGTTTGATGCTGAACTTGTAAATATCGAGCCTATGTTGCGACAAGTGGGATTGTACTTAATTAAGATTCACAACTCCCAAGTAATTGGAGACATCAAATCCACA
>JAOSBK010000205.1:40639446-40663418 GCA_027568895.1 Erythroxylum shatona | reverse complement strand
AAATAATTAAAATATTTTCCTTCTATATAAAAGAATCCGATAGAGATTTAAAGTTATTGTGAAAATAGAAGTGTGAGTTATTATGAAAAGAAAAGTGATACTCAAATATTGATCAAAATTAATATTATTTCTATTATATTAAAATATATACGAACCATAATTTGGTTCTTAATTAAAAATAGAAGTAAAGTAAAATACAAGAAGTATAAGATTACAATTTGTATAAATATGAAATAATAATTGGAGAAGCAAAAATAGTCAAATTTAGAGAAGGAAAACAAATACAAAAACAACTTAGTAAAATTTTCGATTTAATAATACACAATTTTACTTTTAATTAATAGAGAGTTTGTTTTCCTTACTCACGAGAGAAAGAAAACAAATAACTTACTTAAATCAAAAGCCTTTTTGAAAATGTTCAATAGAAACGCTGTTGATTCTTATCTAAAAGTGCAAGTAAATATTGAAGTATGAAAAAGAAAAATAAGAATGAATTTATCAGACCAGTTAGAGTTTTATATATAATTTTATTGATGAAATCACTGTACTAAATTATTTTCTTTAAATCAATAAAATCTTATATTGCATATAATATAATATAAAAATAAAATCCTACCTTAAGCTTGACACTTTGATTCAATAAATATTATTGTGAAATGGGCCGATAATTTAATAATGATATATAGCCCACAACTCCATTATCTTCTTGGGGTTTGATGCTGAACCTGTAAAGATCCAGCCTATGTTGCGACAAGTGGAATTGTATTTAATTAAAGATTCACAACTCCCAAGTCATTGGAGACATCAAATCCACATTAGCGTCCACGTGACAGATAACATTAACCAGATCTATTTTCAAGATTAGATTTCCCCGACATAGATAATAACAATAATATCAATCCAATCCAATAATTATCTAAATCTTACTCGTCAATCCTCCGAATCCATCTTTTTTCCTCCGATCTATCGATCGCACCAAGATCCTCTTAATATGATCTTAAGAGCAAGTTGTTGTTAGCAAGTAATTTATATGTAATTACAAATATATCTTAAACCTTTATTTACCCTCATGATTTTGATTTTGATTTTAATTTTAATTTAAAAACAAGAGGCTAAAAGGACAAAATAAATGCTGTATTTTGAATTTATAGCCTGTTTAATTAAAAAGTATTTTCAAAATTAAAAGTTAAATGATAGAATAAAAAGTTTAAGGTTTAAAAGATTTCAGTATAAATATAATTAAAAAATATTATTCTTATCAATAAAAAATTAACTTTAATTGAAAGATGGTATTGTTAAATGAAAACTAATTGATTTATTTTAGTTTGTAAGAATTTGTCAATTTTCTAAAAATTGATTGGTTAATTAATTAACTGTTTAATTGTTAATAAGTATTATTAAAATAAGCCGAACCGAAAAATTGAAAACTAAGTCGTTGAATAATTCAAGATTTTTACGATTTAATCGGTTGAATTGTTTAATCATTAACTAAATAATTCTTAAGCTTTTCTTGTGTAGTTATGAACTATACAATACTTAACATTTTTTAATTTATTTATAGTGTATAGGTCATCCCAAATTTTGGTTGTCCAATTACTAGTTGTTTTCTTTAGGAATAATTTTTTTTAGTGGTTGTTTTGAAGTGAAATGGCAAGTTACGAGGAATAGAAATAACGATAATAGGAATAAAATTCTCACTTACAAGTATCTGGTACGTAATCACTAAGAATGGGATTAATAAGTTTAATAATTATGTCATTATTTGATATTAAATATTATGAATGACAATAAGAAAAAAGTTTATTCATATTTAATTATTATATAATTTATTTTGTGAACAATTAATTAAATATTTTTATAAATAACTAATGAAAATTATTTTTAATGATTGTAAATAATTTTTATGATACGAATAAATTTAAAGAACTAAAAAATTATATATTTAATATAATATCAATAAATTAAATTAAATAATTATTATAGATTAAATAAAAAAGAATGTAAATATCTTGATGATAATAATATTATGATGAAAATCGATATCTTGATAATATTTTTACAATATTTCATTAATTTCATATTTGTTATTCTTGATATTTAATTTTAGGTTATACCTACATCTTTTTTAAGAATAAATATTCAAGAATATTTACAATCTATTTCAATTTTGTCGTTTCATATTTTATCCTTTCCAAGTAACCAAACCAAAAAAAGAGAATGCATCTCTGTCTTCTAAATAAATTCTTAGTTTAAAAAATTAAATATTATTTATATAACGATTCATTTCAACTCTTAAATTTAAATCAAACTAATTAAATTTTACTTAAATTAATAATTTATTATAATTATATTAAATTATTACTTTAAATTGAGTATAATTTGATTCAAATCGAGTTTCAAAGTTGACTTGGATTACCATATAAGTGAAATTTAACCTTGTGTATTTTATCTTTATTTTTATCTTAAATATAAGAAAAAAAAGCTTTTGTAAAAAGTTAAAAAGTGTCTTTTCTAGAATTTAAAAAATTATAAAAATTTAAAGTTTCTTAAATTATAGAAAAGATATATTTCTTTTACTCAAAGGTAAAATATATACTCATATTTGAGAAAAGTTGATTAAATAGACATGATAAAATTATTTATCAATTGTTTAAAACTTTTTGGTTAATTATTAATATAAAAATTATAAATTATGAATGTTTGATTTGATAAATGAAATTGAAAAGCTTATGAACATGTAATATTGCATATTTGAGCCCCATATATATTTATAGCATCTTCTGCTGAATTTATGTAGTGACTAAACAACAATTCAATGAAAGTTTTGTTGAAATGTGAAGTTTGAAGGAGTCTGATACTACAAAATCTTATCTTTAACTAATAAAGAAACTATTTCTATAAGTTATGCATTGACCAAAATCACAAATTCTTTTAACTTGTGCAAAAGTTTAAGTAAATCTATTAAAGTGTGGAAGAAGAATATGTGATATCCTACTCTAACAATTGCAAGGCCCGTTGGTAAACTTAGGGAAAAAAAAAAACATTGAGGAAATTATTTAAAGTATAAATTTACCATTAACAATAAGATCCAAACCTAATTTAAACATCATCAATATCTATTCATTTCATACCGTTTGAAAGTTCAAAGTAATATAGGCTATGGAGTTAATATAGAAATGGGCAGGGCCACAACGGATCAGGTCTTTTCTTTGGCTTCTGGCTAAGAGGAAATTACTAACCAATCAACAGCGAGTGGCGTGACATATATCAACGGATAACAGTTGTCAATACTGTAGACAGGAAGAGTCAACCCTACATACAATACATGATTGTCATAGGGTGAAATGCTTCCGGTGCAAATCTCTTCCTGAAATGGTGGATATGGGTTTTTTTTTCAACAAGACGAGGGGACATAGGTTCTTTACAACCTTAGGCACAAATCTTAGTGGTAGCAGGCAGCGTGAACTACAATTTTTATAGTCGCATGTTGGTTTTTATGGCAATGACGAAACAGAAGAGTTTTTGAGTTCGATTTTGTTTAGCCGGTAGATGGCAAGAAAATAGCGATGAATTACGTTGATTGGGTCATATACGCCCGAGTTGTGGAAGTCGTGTGTTTCAAAGATAGTGTTTGTCGTTGGGTAATTTGGTGGGTTGGACCAAACCAATGAACAGTTGGGTCAAACTAAATATCAATGGGGCGGTGAAATACGGGTCCGATCTTGCTACAGCTGGAGGCTTGATTTTGGATTGTCAAGGTCAATGGTGTGGTGGATTCCTCCAGAATATTGGAGCAGGCTTACCTTTGGCTGCAGAATTCTAGAGAGTTCACCCAGGTTTAACGTTGTCATGGGCACTTGGTTATTGACGCGTGGCCGTCGAAGTGGATTATTTGGAGGTTATCAGCATTCTTTCTTCTTCAAATATAGTTATGGCTAACAATATTCCTTTGGTAACAGGTATCCGAGGGTTACTTCGCCGAGCATGAGAGGTGCAAATTCAACATACTTATCGGGAAGGGAATCAGTGTGCCGATAGAATGGCTACTCGAGTATTTTTAGCTACTCCAGGACTGCATCTACTCCAAAAGCCCCCAATGATCATTATGGATTACATTCACTATGATATGAAATGAGCACTCTACCGCAGAATTCTACGCTAGTGAGGTATGTTGGTTAGAGCGAAGTGTCTTTTATTTTGTTTTTTATCCCTTATAACCCAAAAAAAACATCAATGGGCAAGAACAGATGATATGGTTTAAAAACAATAACCAATGATTCTCCCGAGTAAAGCAATCTTTTGAAAACTTAAACAATGTGTAATTAGATATTGTAGTTTGAATTAGGCTTTGGACTGTAGGTTTTGAAGCTTTTAGGTCAAGGAGTTTTCAATCCATTTATTGGCCTTACCTTCTTTATATTCTCAAATGATTGGATCTTTCAAACAAGATATGCAAATGCTAATTTTTATAACATAAAGAGTTATGATATCTCATTAAAGGAATAGTTTAATTAGTACAACTTGCCTTTTATGTAAAAGTTTTAGGTTCTAAGTTGTCATTTGAAAGTTGTTTCTCATGTTGATGATTTGAAAAGTAAGAATTGGGAGTGAAGATGTCAAAAAAATTAAGAATTGAGAGTGAAGATAAGATGGATATGTAAATATCAATTGGGTTAGCTCACCAATTGAGTTATCTAACATAATTATAAATTATTATGTGTATTCAACAATTTATTCAATTCAAACTAAAAAATAAGGATTGCATGTAACTTAAGAAACTTTAAAAATTTTATACCTTTTAAAATTCTCGAGAAATTTTTTAATTTATAAAATTTTAGAACTTTCCTTTTAAACATCGATTAAAAATAATAATAAAACACACGTGGTATGGACATCATACATAGACCAATTAAATATTACTTGCATGACAATTTAACCTATTTCTTAATCTCAAATTGAACTATTGATTATAATTTTTAAAATTATTAAATAAGTCAAACATAATTAATATTGATCCAATTTAAGAATTATTTTATTAGTAGCACTTAATGTGTCCACATATGATATTTGTATCATGTATGTTTCATAGTTATTTTGTAGCCAAAGTCTGAATATAAGTGGTTTTATAAAAAGTTAAAAATCATCAAAAGTTTTTTAAAAATTCTAAAGATTAAAATTTTTTTCTAACATTTATTAAACTACATAAAAAAACCCTACATTTTTACCTTCTATATGAAAGAAGGATTCAATGTTCGCTGTGATCAAGCACAAAGTTACATTATTTCCTTTTCATGATGTTTTAGGAGGCCCACTTAAACCTAAGACATAAGGTAAAGGAGGATGGCTTACTCGGGTCCAATGGAAAGAGAACCTAAGTAGATTTGTCTAACCGCTTTCTTCTGCTTTGCATTTGGTACCCACACTTTTTCCTTAAATGCTCTCATTTAGGTAGGTGGAGAGAAAAAGTTACCAATTTCAACTATACTAATTTATATTAATGAAAACATACATCAAATAGAGAAGAAAACACTATGCATTGTATAAAGAGGATAATGACTTGCCCTGTTTTAACTGGGAACAAGTAAAGGTTGTGTGAGAAGAGAAGGGGGGCCTCAAACTCAACCCTTAGTTCCCTAGTAAACTTGCCATGGGCTTAGCAACCTTTACAGTTGGATTGGGAAGAAGATATGTCTTGGACTTTGTGTTTTTCTTGGAATATGCATAAGAACCGGTCAGTGAACTTTTGTGGACCTAGATTCTTTGCTTATATGGCTCAAGCATTGGTGTATTGAACTTGGATAACTTAATTCTTTGCCTAAATGCCAAAAGCTTTGATTCTTTTGCTTTGATTTTATATTCTTAACAAGTAACCAGTGCATGTACAGGGTCACAAAACCCATATCCCATTTTATGGGATATACATATTGAGAATGGGTTGTAGATTTTTTTGTTAAAAATGTTAAAATTAGGTATTATAAAGTAAGAAGTCCTTAATATCTTGTGAGAAACTCTTACAAGCAATGGAAAATGTAGGAGTATGCACCTTAGCTACTAAGATCCTTTGCATTGATAGGAAAAATAAAGTTTTAGTGTTGGGATTGGCAATTAGATTTTACTTGGAATTGCATATGAACTCAATAGAAGATCTCAAGTTTTCTACAATGAACTTGTTGAAAAGAAAGAAAAAAGATCATTTTTCACCTTATTAATTGTTTTTAATGGTTGGCTTTTATTAAGATGAGTAATATTGTTAGTAATACAGACCAACAAACTTGTTATTTGTTTTTGGCAATGATTAAAAAATCAACTGGACTGACTAGTTTAACCGTAAAAATCTTGAACTGTCAAACTTTTTGATTTGATTTTTAACTTTTTGGTTCAATTTATTTTAATAATTCTTGTTGTTAAAAACCAATCAATTTATTAATTAATCGCTTA
Source organism: Erythroxylum shatona (assembly GCA_027568895.1). Classification (NCBI taxonomy): domain Eukaryota; kingdom Viridiplantae; phylum Streptophyta; class Magnoliopsida; order Malpighiales; family Erythroxylaceae; genus Erythroxylum; species Erythroxylum shatona. Next base: position 40,656,980 of record JAOSBK010000205.1, on the reverse strand, counting down.
ATTTTCATTAATTATTAAGTTCTTATAAACTAAAACAAATCAATCAATTTTCATTTAACAATATTTTTTTCAATTAAACTTTAAGTCCTTCAATGAATTTTCGATCTGGTTTTCGAAATATTGATTTTTAGATTACTCATTAGATTTTCCATCATGAAAATTGTTCAACTATAATATAGAATAATATGTCATCTCTAATTATTATGTTATCATTTTATTTTCATTGTTTTCTCATATTCTTTCCTTGTACTTTTATTTAATAATGTTATTAATAAACTACAAATTTCATCAAGTTTTCATTTATAAAAAAATCATAAAAATAAATGCCAATCGAATTATATATTACTTAAGTTAAAAATTGAACTAAACTGATATACCATTTCCTTCTTTTCAGGATTGTTTTAAAAATCGGAAACTATCAATTTAATTAAATGATTCATTTGAGCTATAGAGATTTAAAAAATATAACATTGAAATCTCAAATGAAAACAAGTAGGATGAACACATTGGCCAATAATGGCTAAGCACATATAATTAAAATGAGAACTTTGTAATGATGACTCGTCCTCTAATATTTACTTATTTGCACGAGGAAGCCATGCATCCATTGTTTTTCTTGTGCTAATTAATGACCTTATGCAGTCAACATTGATCTACTATCTACAGAAGAACATTAACAATGACGATACACATCATTTCCCCATATTTAACTAAAAGTATCATACATGGCTTTATTTAAGAAATGGAACTTGATTGGGGTTCACATTAGCCAATGATAACCAGTATACATGAGCATTACCTTTCCTTTTTGTTTTTCTGGCCTCCATTGAAACAATACATATTCCATTTTTAACCAAATCATATTCAATTCTATCTGTATATACCTTGTCGGTCTTCAGTCCTTAATGGCATTTATTACATTTTGATTTGATATTAAAATTTGGGTTTAAGTATAATGTTTTAAGTCATTTATATTATAATTCACTTCAATTAGTGTAGATAAATTTAATAATTCTTGTTAGAATTTCTGTAATTTCAATTTACATGATAGTTTTTTATGGAGCTCATCCACTAACTATCACAATACTAGTGATGAATGGACAAAAGAGGAATTAGTATTAATTAAACTTATATTAAAGTTATTGGTTCTTTTTATTGAGAATAAATTATAATTATTTTATAATATATAAAGCTTATTTGAATATTTTAATGAGTTATTGGTTCTTTTTATTGAGAATAAATTATAATTATTTTATAATATATAAAGCTTATTTGAATATTTCACATTAAAATATTCAAATAAGTTTTATATTTTATATAAATTAATTTATAAAATATACAACTTATAATTACATATTACAACTTTATTTGCAAAAATTTCGGTGAATATTTTTTTGGTTTGATTTTCTTATTTTATTAATAATTTTGGCTCTTGTTAAAACTAAGGATTGAAAAACTCAACCAGATTAGCTGGTTCAACTGTGCAAATCTTAAATAGTATAGCTTTTTGGTTTGATTTACTTTAATAACTCTTGTTATTAAAAATATATTAGTTTATTTATTATTCGATCAATTTTTATAAATTAATATGTTATTATAAAGTAAAATAAATAAATTAATTTTTATTTAATAATATTTTTTCAATTAAATTTTAATTTTTTTGATGGAAAAGAACATTTTCTCTTAGTTTTATTTAATTTTTAGTCATTTTTTTATGACGGTTTAATACCGATTGAACATTATAAATCTTAAATCATTTATCTTATCGGTTTAACTTGTCCGTTTTTAAAACATTGGTTAAAGCTAAAAAATCATATGTTTTTCTCATTGAATACTTAATTCATTTGCAATTCGATGGACCTTGTCGCATAACTCTTACACGGAAACAAGCATATAGGATATTAAAAATATTCTTATCATTATTATTTAATAGTATCATAAACTACGCTTTAATATTTGTAGTTTATTGTAAATGTCCTTTTCAATATTTGTATACAAATATTTATTTCCATCTTCTTGGACGTTAGCTGTATGCAAAGTCTTACGCGCTAACTTGACAATTTTAATAATTGAGTTTGACGAGGATATAGATTCTTAAAAATCAAGTTTGTGTATGAAATATAAAAGAAGCCACATTTTTTAGAACTTGGTACACTTCCTATCAATTAAACAACATTTAGAACTTGGTATTACACACATTTCCTTTGCTGATGATCTTATGCTATTCTCAAAAAAGGATTTTATGTCTATTAAATTTCTTATGGATATATGTTCTTAGAGATTTGGAAGGGGTGTCAAGACTGAAGGTTAACCATTCCAAATCTAATAGGTATCTTGCAGGAGTATATGATAGAGACCGGAAGGATATTATGGAATTAGTTGATTTTTCATCAGGGGCATTTCCGGTTCGTTATTTGGGCATTCCATTAGCTCTTTTAAAAGTTTTAGTACCCCAATTCTCCTCTCTAATCAAGACTATTGAAGGTTATATTAATAATTGAAATGCTAAATAAAAAACATTTACAAAAATAAATAAAAGAAGAAGGAATTTGAAAATAGGAAAAAGAACATTACTTGAATTAGTCTTTTGGTATGTATACATATTATGACCTTATACCTTAAAAAAAGGCCATGAGTTGGCTAATATACAATTATCATGATATTCTGATTATAGAAAAAATTACTATGATTTTGGAAAATCCTTTTGCTCGATAAACAAGTAATATTTTAAAAACTGAACTGAAAGTTAAATTGGTAAGATAAGATATTTAAAGTTTAAAAGGTTAAATCAGTTTTATAATATTATAAAAACGGTCAAAAATTGAATAAAATTAAATAATTTGAAATATGATTGAAAGATATTGTCTTTACTCATCAAATAATTTAAAATTTAATTAAAAAGAATTTTAAAAGAAAATTAATTGATTTATGTTATATAAGAACTTTACGAAGATTGATTGATTAATTAATAAATTGATCGATTTTTAACAGTAAGAGTTACTAAACTAAATTGAACAGGAAATTCAAAAACTGAACCAAAATTTTAAATAATTCAAAATTTTTTTGATTGAATCAGCCGAATTAGTTGAATTTTTTAATTAGTATAAATAAGCAATGAGCCCGAGTTTATGTTTGACTCATCAAAATTGGTATACCATTGGATTAACTTAAGATGATCACACGATGAAATGGGATGCAATTAATGTATAATATAACCATTTTCTTCCATTATCGTTCGAGTAATAAATTCATTTTGAGATTAGATCCTACAAATGAAGATTAAAAGTCTTGTTAATCTACCTGGAGCAAACATGTATACTTTTTAATATACACAGTACGTTTTAATATGTTTTCACTCACTCAAAAGAACATATTTGTAAACACTTCAGTTTCTCTAGCCAAAAGTTAAGGATCCTTTAAAAGTACCAATCAAATAATAAAATATGTACTTGATATTACAATTTTTCATATAACTTATTTAGATCCGAAAGTATAATATGCATAAAATATTAAATATGCACCATTTTAGTGCAATAATAAACTAAAAAGGGCTCAAGGGCTTTTATGATTGAAAAGTGATAAAATAATTGATTTTTTTAATAAAAATTGAGATAAGTAAGAACAAGAAAGAAAAATACTCAATAATTGGGAAGATAACTAAAAAAAATAAGAGTAAAGGAGTAGATTGAAATTTGTGAAATTTTTTGTTTATCTTATTTTTTAATATGAAAATAATCCATCTAATGCCTAAATTCATAATTTCATGAAAAAGTGACGGATATATTGTCTTGCATATTAAATAATTTTATCAATAAAATATTCACTTTAAATAATAGTTTTATTCATTAGGTAACTCTATCAGTTTTTCACTTGATATGATAGTTTTGCATATTAAATTAAAACATTCATTCTATAATATCTTTTTTATATTTCTGAATGTTAAAATTGATAAATTCAATTAACCGATTAAGCAATTATGTGAATAAATAAGTGAAAAAATTAATAAAATGTGCGAATCAAAATATTTCATGTGAAAATTTAAAATATATAATTATTCTTGCATTTGAGGGAATACTCTTTTCTTTTTACTATAATATCAAACATGATAATTAAATATTTCTATCACTATAAGTGATATTAAATTGAAAGCACCACATATACAAATGTCCTTGCATCAAGTGCTGCACTACCTCAACTAATAACTAATTTCATTCATTAATGAAGAGAGATATAAATTAACTCACGATCATCGATGGACCTTATTATAAATTGAGGGCAACCCTAATCCTGCTTTATGCGTCATCTTCCCCTTGGCCTTAAATATATGCACCTGTCCATCATATTAAAATGACATGATTAAGCTTCAATGTGTATTAAAAATTACAACATGTATATAAATTGTAACCCACGTAATTCAAGATGAGGGGAATATTGAAAGCATTTATATATGGCTTATTAAACTATGAGTAGAGCATCAAATTTGTCTCATTCCCGGAAGCCAATAATATAGAATTATGTGTTCCCTATCCATATAATTTATAAATTGTTACCAGCTAGCCTCACCTTAATAATACTCTCATCAAAGATAAAAGATTTTTTTTGTTTGGCTCCTTGCTTTGCGAAGGTTGAAAGAGAGACATGAACTAGACGGAATTTTCTTTTTACATTTTATAAAAAGGTTATTTTCGTAACTCAAATTTGTGATAAAAATGAATAATCGTACAAGTTACTCTAAAGTTTAGAAAGATAAAAGATTATGTCGTAAAAATATAAAAGAATTGAAAATTATTTTATTGGAAATTTTGTATATGTTTAGGCTAGATTGAAGGCTCAAACTTAGGTTGAATTGAATAAAAATGTAATTGTTTTTAAAACTTTATTGTCAAGAAATTAACATGAGCAGTAGAAATTTAATACGAATTTTGATAAAATTAAAGAAATTTTAGTACAAGTTATTATAACTTTACAATCTTAAACTTTAGGTCTAGCTCTTCCTTGAATCAAATGACATGTTACTTTCCATCTCTTCAAGTGAATCGGATTCGAATGGCTTAAAAAAAACTAAAACTTCTGAGATTTTGCATTTCAACATCCAAGTTATGATAGTGTTGCCAGCTAAAACAAAATGTTCCATTAAACTCCAAGAGGGTCGTGCAGGCCTGCCATGTAAGGATCAAAAACGAAAATAAATACAACTCCTTCGAAGGCCAAAAAATATTAACTTACATTGATATAAAAATTTGTGGAGAAGAACAAAATCTGATCACAAGAGGTTTGCTATTCTATGATATTGCAAAGATTTTATTCCACAGGAAAGCTGTTCTTCTTTCTTTTTCTGTGTGTGCGTATGTGAAATGGCTCATTATATTAAGAACTCTTAATCCACCAGCCCACAAGAGATCGTGCAATGGCCGGCGTCAAATTTCATAACAGTTTGGAAAACAATGAGAATAAAATCAACACTTGAACTTCCTTTGATTTTTCCTCCATTAATTGAATGCTCGGATGAAGCGTACAAAACGCCGGAATCTCAGCTAAGAAATTACAGGTTTAACAAGGAACGACTCCGCTTCTGCAACGTTATGGTTGTACTCTATAGTTAGAGCTAAATATAGTGTGAGTTCGTTGTAGTACATTGAACGTGTTGAAATTAGGGTTTTGTACATCGTCTTTATTATAGTATTCTCATGTGTCGTACAGCTCACGCAGTATTCATTTTGTATTAGGGTTTTCTCTATGATGGCTCTTTAAATATATATCGTGAGTAACATTATAAAGTATTAATATCGAAGATAATGTAAAATTAATTAATTTATTCATTGCTTAATAGTTTTATTAATATAATCAGGTGAATGTGAATTAATAATCTCAATTTTGTATAATATTTGTTTTATTAACAGTGTAATTTCAAAATTTCTAAGAAGCAATAAGTGATTCAATTAAATTTAAATAAATAAAAAATTAATATGTTAAGAATAATTTTTTTGCAGAAAGCATCATAACTATTATCATATTTGTAATTTCAACAAAATATTAATTTATGATTTGAATAGGACCACAAAATTATATAAGGATATTTTTAGAAATACATTATATTTAGGTTAATAGTTAAAATTAAGTTAGTAGAAATTTATTAAGGTGGCAAATTCCAATACACAAGCTTTTTGTTTTGTTTTGCGAGAGTTGAAAGATGATCGTTGTATAATAGAAATTATAGTTTATAGAGATTTTACTATAGGGTTTGTCAGCAAAGTAAATGTTCAAAATCTACTAAAGATCAACTCTTAGGAAGACACTTGGAAGTCAGGGAGGCTAGATCTATAAATATGGTTAATTAATGAGCTTAGTCAAGTCATTTAATGCAGAAATCAAGCTCATCTCGACTGGGGTTGATGATAATGGCTGTTTTTTGGCGGGAACATTAAAACAAGACAAGACAAATTCCACAGATTATTAATTAGCTCACCTTGTAGCTTAGTTTATGACACTCACTGACACATAATATTCTTCTATTTCTTCAATGAGAACAAATCTCGATACATCTGCATTTTTCCAAGCAATCCTGAATTCTTCCGAGTTCAACTTACTCCCGTTGATGTTCAGGACAAAATTTGTGCTAAGTTGTAGTTGCAATAAGAGGCATTAAGTGTCCTGATGGAATGTGAAACATACAATCCAGAAAAATCAATTCTGTTACTTGTCTCAGCATTCTGAATCCATGGTAGAGATCTGTAAGAATCGATAATGAAATATACCGAAGATTCTCAGGTATCTGTAAAACAAGACACCTTGGAAGTGAAACGGACACATTATGCGAACACTAATATCATGCAACCGCTACAGATAATGAGTACTTGTGCATAGGCTATGTTAATCTCAGACAGAATCAAGTAAAGTCATTTAGTGTCTGTTTCTTGGTAAGTTATGAGGATTGTGAAGTCTCATGTTCATGTTCCTACCATTCTTTAACTAGCCATCCTTAAACGAACTCATCTTTCCTTCTGTTGGAGACAAGTCTTGTTGTTGTATTATTATCATATTTGGCAAGAACATAACATCCCACGTCTTTCCATTGCCAGATGTGATTCTCATTGCCAATTCTACCTAACCAAATCTCACTTCTCTTTGGACTATCCAAAACAATTATTGATCCTTTTTTTTTGGAATGTAACTAAAAAGCACAGTTACGTTAGGTTCTAATGTTGTCCACTTGTCCTAACAATTTCATAATCATTGTCCTCGTGCCCATTAGTTGAGTTGAAGGAGTTTCGAGGCCAGCCAAGTTGTTTAACTGCAATTATATTTTAAGTTGCATAATTGCATAAACCAGGCCCTCAAGATGAGCTGTAGTGGCCCCATTAGGGGCTTGTCCTAATATGTTACAAAGAACTCAGAACGAAGTCAATGCTTTTCTTGACATTCTTCGATGCTGTTGGGTATAAATATGTCTCTCAGCTCATGATTCTTTTAAACCATCGAGCTTTTTAAGAGTAAAGGAATTATCAGAGAAAAAAACATAGAGAATCTATCAAAAATGGAGCCCATTGAAGCCATTACAGAAGGAGAGTGGAGTTGTCTTAGTGGAATGTACACAACCGAGGAGGCTGATTTCCTTGCAGAATTGCTTGGCAATTCCCCTCTTCCCAGCCAGCTTGATACAAGTTCAAGATTAGACTTTCCATCCGCTTTTTGGTCTGTTCACGAATCGACGACGAATATCAAAGGACTGAATGAAGATACACTTTATTCTTCGGACTTGGATAACAATTCGTACCAATTTTCACAAGGGAATAGTAGTTATAGTGGTGCTAGTAATATTCTGTTTCCCACATCAAATGACCAAATTCTGGTTGATAACAACTCCTCCATCTCAGTGGATTTCTTCATCGAGGATGCTAGGCATGGTACCTCATATCTCATAGAAGGCAATGACTGCTTGATCCAAAAGATGGCCAATGGCAATGTGAAGGAGATGAACCAGCTTGACGCTGCTCTTCAAGATCACAATTCGGAGCCGAAAAGGCCCTTAGATTTGCCTGCACCAGAACCATCTGCCAAAGATAAGGGCCATAGTCCTTCTGAGAATTCCAAGAAAAGACCACGGAGTAATGTAAACGTGAGTACAGCTAACCTGTGCATTTTCCTTCATGCTATATTCCTTTTTGAGGCTAAACTTTCACATGAAGTGGTTTAGGAACAATTTTTGATCGATATCTCAACAATGTAGGCTCAAAAGACCAAGAGGAACCTGCGATCAAAGAATACCCAAAGAACCTCAAGCAGAAACAATGACGAGGAGAACAATGTTGGAATAAATGGGCCAGCCACTAGCAGTTGCTGCTCTGATGATGACTCAACTGCCTCTCAGGATCTCAGTGGAGGAGCACCTTCCAGCTTGAGCTCCAAAGGAAATGCTGCTGTTAACTTGAATGGCAAGACAAGAGCAAGTAGAGGGGCAGCAACTGATCCTCAGAGTCTCTATGCACGGGTAACTTCCTTTTTCAGTTCCACGGAACCACAATTGTTAAGCAGTTAACTTGATTTTGCTCAACCAATCTGTATGACAATTTCTCATCTACCATTTCCTTGGTTGCTTCAGAAAAGAAGAGAAAGAATAAATGAAAGGCTGAAAGTTCTTCAAAGTCTGGTCCCTAATGGAACAAAGGTAGGCCATATATAACATCTATAAGACAATGAGCTTTACATCTCATCAATCTGTAATTTCTGAAACTCATTTTGCAAAATTCTGAAGATCGGTTCATGGTATGCCAGGTTGATATCAGCACAATGCTTGAAGAAGCCGTCCAGTACGTGAAGTTTCTGCAACTCCAAATTAAGGTGAGAGCACGAATCCGTATTCCGTTGGAAAATATTCAATTGCCGCAGTTGTTCTATATATTTAAATAGATGAAAAAAAAGAGCCTGATTCAAGAATTTCTTGTTTTCCTTTTCTTGTCTTGTCTTGTCTTGTGTAGCTGCTAAGCTCAGATGATCTATGGATGTATGCTCCCCTGGCTTACAATGGAATGAATATCGGACTCGATCTGAAGGTGACGACACCAATGGGATAGTAAAAATGAAAGCGACCATTCATATCTGTGATCTCAATAATTCTTTATGTACATTCATATGTCAAAGTGAAGTCATTGCCTTTCTGCAATGGTTTATTTTGTGTTAGTGTAGAGTTGCTCTTATGAATTTCGGAAGGAGTAACCATTTCTGGAAATCTTCTGATTCATTCATATTGCCAACCAACTGGATATAGTGTGACTACTGGCACAAAGCTTACTGATCTTTACATGGGTTCATTTTCCAGTCAATTTTGTTGGTTGTAATTATAACCTTTTACAAATGATGTTTCTGATGAACCAAACTACCTACTTTTGCTCTAATTATGTTATTTCGATTCTGATGCCTCTCTATGGCTCAGATATAAAATATTACAATCATTTATCCTATTTTATATATTAAAAAATAAAATGGAAAAAATGTGCTTCCCAATTTTCATGATTAAAATTGAACCAATATTTTGATTTTCCTTACAAATGAAAATTTTTAATGTAACTCAACTCAAATACTTATTCATAATGTCCAAATTTCTAAAGATAAGTTCTTAATAGAAATAAGTCCTTAACACATAAATTAACTTATTAAAACTTATTTGTGATAATTATGAAAGATTGAAATATCTTTGCATAACTTTCATGATTATCATAACAACCCAGTAACTTGATTATAATTCAGTCGATTTTCTTTGCTCTCTCTAGCAACTATTCAAGTAAATCTCCTCCAAATTATCGTTTTAGGTCACTTTACTTTGGCAGATTTTGTCCTGCTTAAAGGAGGATTGTTCCTGTTACCAAATGGAGAAAGTTACGGGTAAGGAGTCTTTGACGTTGGAGCCTTCTTCAATCTCTGTTGCACTGATTGGGAACCAAAATGCGTTGTGCCTTAAGGACAACTTGTGAGAATAAGTCCCTATAGTAACACCGGATGAGTTCCCTCCACTGAGTCCTTCTAACCAGAAGGTTTTTTTAGCTGGGGAGTCCTCCAAGTTTGGCTACTCTTTGGCTTTAAAATCTTGGAAAAATATGGTAGAAACTGAGTCAACTAAGGAAATACTCAAATACTATCAAAATACTATTCAATAATAAGGTCTAGCCTTACCTATGGAAATATTGCAAGATAGGGAAATAACTTGGTTCGACTCAATGATAGGGTACTTCCTAGAAAAACATGCAACTTTCCTACAAGTCTAATATTGGGCTAGCTCAAAATGAAGTAAGATGGGTATGGAGAAAACTCTATAGTGTGAAGAGGGTATCTTCGTACTCAAGTTCTTCAAAGATGCTGACCTACTTAACAGGGTCCTTGGCACATTGCTGGCTAGCCTCTTCTCTTACAAAAATAGAAGCTTGGAATGTCCCTTGATAGGTGTGGGGTTAAAACTAGTGCTTTGGGAAAGTCGATTTGTCTTGACCCTCTTATTGCTAGGATTGAGAGGATTGGCTATGCTAGAATTTGTGTTGAAGTGAATAGAGAGAACTTTTTAAAGCCCTTCCTAATATGAAGCTGGATCTGGATGGGGAACTTATAAGGCTAACCACCTTAAGGTGTGAGAATCAACCAGAAAGATATTTAAAACTAGTTTGTATAATGAACTGTTGGGATTGTCAGAAGATAAAATCCCTAACTCAAAGGAAGTAATTAAATTGGTTCCTCCCAAAAATAAGTTAGGGGTTGAGAATCCTACTCTAAATACCCTTGTTAGCCAAGATCTCTAAGTTCAAGGAATTGTTGATTTTAGGTCAGGAAGTAAATATCGTGGATGGTTTAGAGGATCGACCTAAAGAGCAACAACTACAAAAACAGTTAGACTCAACTAGTTTGAGGGGCAGGAATGGTTTCATTAAAATCACTTTTATATCCTTAAGAATGAAGTCTAAAAGGAAGGTAGGTAAAACTTGGTTGGGAAGAGCCTAATTGTCCAATTAACTTTCATGGAGAGTTAATACCTCCCTTAAAATGCAAGAGAAGCTAAATGAGGGTTTAAAATTTTTAGGCAATAACTATAGTTTTATGACGAATCATTCATGTCATGCTAATCGTAGGATAATAATGTCTTTTGATATAGACCTTACTCATATATCAATAGTTGATATATCTAATCAAATGATAAACCTCTCTTGCATTTCGCCCCAGTCGGGGCTACCTATTGAGGCTATGGTTGTTTATGCAACAGACTTTGCTTTCCAAAAAGTTGAACTCAGGGAAGACCTAAGGAATATAAATGGATTGATGCATAGGCTTTGGGTCCTATTGGGTGATTTCAATTGTATTTTGCATATTAAGGAAGCTTAAGGTGCTAGAGTTAACCAACAAAACTTAACTAAAGAGCTTAATCAGATCATAAACCAATTAGGAGTGATGGACTTAAAATATAAGGGGAAACTATTTATTTAGAGCAATAGATAACAAGGAATTTGGTTTATTAGAAAGAAACTTGATAAGGTTATGGTAAAAAAAGGAATGGCTAAGTAAGATTCTATCTAATTATGCCCATTTTGGATCAGGGCTTTCCTTAGATCACTCAACTATTGAAATTCTTCAATCCTACGTATGAAAAAGAAGAGTGTAAGAGAGCATAAGAGAACTATTACCAAGATCCTCCTGTTCCAAGTCTTAGAACTCTCGAATCCCTAACTTTTGGCAAATATACTCAAGCTTTACAATGACATAACTCCTTTCTTAAATAAAGGGCTAGAGTCAATTGGCTCTGTGGTGGGATGAGAACTGTAAGTTCTTTTACTATTCCATTCAGACTAGAAGAAATAAAAATAGAATCTCTGCTTTATTAAACTCGAATAGTCTAATATGCAGTGATCATGCTAAAATTGAGGCTATAACTTACAACTACTATAGGGACTTTTTAGGTCAACCTGCCTCTTACTCCATTGTGAAGAGTCTAATCCCGTTTTTACATTTCTCTCTAGATTAGACTACAAAGGACAAACTATGCATGCTTGAATCTTACTAAGATATCAAGTAGGTACTTTTTAGGCTTAATCATAATAAATCCCTTGGCCTAGACGATTTTAATGCTTATTTTTTTTCAACAAACTTTGAATTTGATTGGTGACCTAATTGCTGATACGGTTCAAGAATTTTTCTCTATACCAAGAACATGCTCAGAGAGCTTAGTTGTACCCATATATGTCTAGTTCCTATGATGAGAAACCTTAGCACTATGGCTGGTTTTCACCCTATCTCCTATTGTAACACAATTTATAATGTTATGTCAAAATTGTTGGTTAAAAAATTAAAGAAAGCCTTATAGTTTGTAATTAGTCTTAGTCAATGAGCATTTATATGGGGTAGAGTTATAAGTGACAACATCTTGCTAGTCCAAGTACTATTCAAGGACTATGACCCTAAAGCTTCCATTCAAAGTTGTGCCTTGAAGATTGATTTTGCTAAGGCTTTTGACTTCCTAAATTGGAATGTCATATTTAAAGGTATGCTAGCTTTTGGATTTCATATAGACTTTGTAGATTGGATATATGCTTATGTAACTACTATATCTTTTGGGGTGCTGCTTAATGGATTTGAAGTCCTTTTAGGAAGCTAGGGGATTAATCCAAGGGGATCCTTTATCTCCTTATTTACCTTTGCTATGAAGATTCTCATTAGGATGATTAATTAGAAGATTGATGGCTTTATATCATTCAAGTATCACCATAATTGTAAGGAACTCAACGTCATCAATCTTGTTTTTATAGATGATTTAATGTTATTCTGTATGGCTAATTAAGGGTCTATTCAACTTCTAACTAGAGTAGTAGGTCAATTCTGTACTCTATCTGGAATTAAGGTAAATTCAAAGAAGAGTAAAATTTACATCTCATTTAATATGCCAAAAACTTTATCCTTTACCTTTATATCTAGCCTACAACTACATATTGCTCCTTTCAAGTATCTAAGAGTACCTGTAACCAAAAAGGAACCTAAGTTTGTTAACTATATACCCCTTATTGCATCTGTTAAAGTGAGAATTTTCTCTTAGTAGAACATAGTTCTCTCTAAGGCAGACATGATGGAATTCATTTTCTCTATTATAAGGAATTTTTCATATTCATCGGAGCAATCACTTGTTCCTCCCTAAAAAGTTGATTAAAGAAATGGATAAGTTGATTAATAATTACCTCTGGATAAGGAAACTTGATGGCTCAAGGAAAGCTAAGGTGAATGGAATGATGTGGGTATATCAAAGAAGAAAAGGGGACTAGGGCTTATCTATTCAAGCTATGAATTTGGTCCTACTAGCCAACAATATTTGGAGGTTATTTAATGATAGGGAAGGTATAAGGTCCAAATGGATGCATACATTCTATCTCTTTAATACAAGTTTTTGGAGTTTAAAAATTGGCAAGGAACACTCATAGTGTTTAATCCAAATACTAAGGTTGAGATAAAGATTGAGATATTCTCTTAAAACCAGCATTGGTTTAGTTTTAGTGGGACAACTAGAGTGATTTGTGTCCACCATACCTTAGGAATGAACTAAACTCCCTCAAACAAATGATTCCATTGAATTATAAGGTAAATGTAGTTATTAGGGAAAATAGGTGAAGCTGCAACCTGAGAGGATCTGTTATCCTATTGAATAATCTGCCTGATTACAACCTTGACAAATCTGTGATGGATTAGGTTATCTGGTTACTATACAACTCTAATAAATTCACTAATAGTTCTCGTCTTGACCTATTTAGATATTAAGCCCTATAAAACCTTATGGTTTGAGCTAGTTTCGTCCAAATTTATGATCCCCAAGGCTTCTTTCATTTTATGGTTAGCTATTAAAGGCAGATTGCGTACCAAAGATAGATGTTGTAGAGTTTTTAAACCTTTCTACCTATTATGGTAAGAGGTATTGGAATCTATCTCTCACTTGTATTTACATTATAGATACTCTCAAAGCCTGTGGACTAGATTACAACAATTATTTCAAGTTTTTCGTTATAAGAGGGAGTTGTTTCTTATAGTTAAATGGGCTATTGGTAAAATAAGGTAAATGAGACAAGAAGTTTGTTTCCTAATAATTACCTTCTCTTGTGGTGTATATGTAATATGGCAAGAAAGGAACTGAAAATTATACAAAAGCTTGGTCACCTAAGACTATAATTCTCTAGATCAAAGAAATCCTAATCGCCAAGAATGATTTTTTGGGAGCCAGTGACCAGATGAGGATCATATGGAACCTAATGGATGTGGAGAATAGGCGATAATAATCTATTTATGAGATTTACAACTCACTCCATTGAAGAGTTCATTCATAAGAAGACAAACCTATATCTAACCACACATATACATAGCAATATAAAAGGATAAGGCAATAGTGCTACTTGAAATGGTGATCCAATGAGTTGTGTATACAGTGGGATTAAGAGTGACACTTAATAAGAAATTGTGTTATTAATTATACATGTGTGTAATACTCAAATACAAGTAAATCTACAAAGATTACCGATGTAAGTTGCCCTACAATTGTTGAAGGAGATGATAGATTTCATTGCAATCATTGGTGGAGATGAGAGATTTCCAGGTTAGGGGTGTGAAAGGGGATGACTGCTTCATTACCTTTCTAGTATACTAAAATTGTGTTTGATCTTGGTTTCTAAAAGAAACACATAACACCTTGAACATTGTTTGGAGGTAAATGAACGCAATGAGTGAGATGCTCTTCCTTTTCTCTACATTGAGTGTCTTCAACTTTGGTTCTGGCCTCTTGTGGTATTCTTTATAAGGGTTCTTTGGAAATTTCCTACCTTTTAGTCAACTTTGTTTCTTAAACTTTTGCCTGATCACCTCTCCTTTTTAATATGAAAAGTTGTTTCTTTCCTTTTTCTTTGTCAACTAAGCCCAATACAACCTGACGCCAACGATGAATTCCCCCCTTTACCTGCTCCAAAATCTTCCTTCCCTATCCTCTCTATTGAAAAACAACCCTCTTCACAACCCCTGATTCACACCCAGCAGATTGAGCAGACTTTGGTACCCTCTTCCACCACCTCAAACCCTCCTCTTTCCTCCCCAAATAATACCCTACAGACTAAAAAACCTTTATCGGTTCTTTTTCTCCTAATATTCCATGGAACAAAAATTGGAAACAGGTTATGGGTGAGCCAACTGGCGTTACTCTTCAATATAATTCACCAAAAGTTATTGATGGCAAGCCATATTGCTTCCAGATATTGAGACCTTGCGGAATGGTGCAAGAAAATGGGAATCCTCCTTGGTAGGATTCTTTATGGACTGACGACCTATTTTTCCTATCATTGAAAAATGGGCAATTAGTTATTGGAGAAATAGAAGACTCTCTAATGTTCTTCTTATTGAAGACAATATGGTCTTATTCACTTTTACCTCTCAAGATGAAGCAAATAAGATATTAGAGGAAGGTCCTTGGTACGTAGCACAACTTTCCTTATTCCTACAAAAATGACAGCCGATTATAAAGTTTGAAAACATTAAAATGCATAACTGTCCATTGTGAATTAACTTACATAGCATTCCATTTGAGTATTGGACTACCTAAGGACTTAGTTCCATAGCTAGCTTTATTGGTAGACCTTTATATATGGATGAAACTTTTACAAAGAGGAAGAGACTCAGCTATGCTCAGATATGTGTCAGTGTGGACATATCCAAGGAACTTTTGGACTATATCCTAATTATGTGGCTTAGCATTGATAATGTCTTGCAAGAAGACATGATTTATGTCTCATATAGTTGGAAACCCTCGGTTATTATGCAAAGAAATGTATGGAAACCAATTGGTATGATTTTTCTAAAGACGATTATGTGGAATTAATAGGTTATAGATTCTAGATGCCCAATAGTTGAACCTAGATAATAAGGTACAAGGAATTGAGGAAAAAATCAAAACACTTCCATCAAATGAGAGGGGAAGATAAAGTGTTCAGGTAGTGGATACAAAGAATGTCATCTAGGAGGAGGCTATGATGTCTGAACAAGTTTAGGTTGGTGATAACGAGAGGGTTCTGTAACATCCCATCACCGATGGGAAGGGTATTTTAGTAAATTGGGACGGGTTAGGAGTATTGAATTATATCTCGGCATGAACATACATCATATAGCCTCTATAATGATGATTGTTTTGCACTTGCACATGGTATACATGCATTCATGACATTTCCCGGCTTAAGTGTCAAATTGAGATCTTTTGTGAAATTTATGTGAAAATGGTATTTGAAAAATTATTTGGAGTACGCCATTGAGTGTTTTACATTTTTAGGGATTTTTGGGAATTTTTCTGGAATTTTTCGGGATACTTGCCCGGACCGGAAAATTTCCAACGGGCTGACTGAGTGAATTTTCTGTACGGAAAAGGACTGCCTAATGACATGAGATTATTGGATAAATGATTTTTGGGAATTATTTTAGAGTCATGATTAGAGCTTAATGGGGATTAATACTTAATTAACTAGGATTAACTTACTTTTTGTCTTTTGCCCATTTTTAAAGCCAAGTGTCCCTTTTTCATTAATTAATTTTGTCCTCTTCTCTTCATCATCTACGACTTTCTCCTTTGTATATATAAAACAAATTGTGTTGGAAAGCTAAGGATATCATCTTGAAAGTTGTAAACAAGGGTTACTTGAAAGTGAAAAAAACATCATCATCCGAAGGTGCTTTGCTCTCCTCCTTCGCATGTTTCTTTTCCATCCCTTATAAGAAGCTCTTTCTTGCCACTTGCTTGCCTCTCTTTATTCTCTACCAAGACCAAGCTCAAGCCTTGAGTTGATGATGATGCTTTGTGATTCAAGTGAAAACCGTGGGGGAGGTTTGAAAAAAAGAAGTTGGTGAGAACTTGAAGATTTGAGGAAAGTAGAGCTTGCAACTTGTTTGGTGAGTATTGATGGTTGCTTTCCTTCTTTTGGTAGTTAGAAGCATTCATGGAGATCCTTTGTGCATTTATTTGATCATGAAAGTGGTAGGTTTGAATGGGTTTAAATGCATGCTTGTGTGTGGGTGAGTGAAAGAATATGGGTTACATTGATTTGGCTTGGTTTTGGTTTGCTTTTTGGAAGTCTTGATGCATGGATAAGTAAGGAAAGTTAATTGTGTATGTGCTGCCAAATCTTGTTTAATCATGTAAGTAAATGTTGTAATAATTTTGTGGTGGAATTAGAGGTGTAAATAAATGTTTAGTGATGTGTTATAGGTATTAGAAGTGATAGAAGTTAGGTTGAAGTTGAAAGCTGGAAAATGAATTTTGACCCTATTGTAATGTTTTGATCATAACTCATTGTGTAGGTAAGAAAATGAGGTAAGGTTTGTGCCCAATTAAACTTGAGCTTGTTGGCTAAAAGTTTGTGTGAAATAGGTGTTGTTAAATTGTAATTCTAGAAGGTCGAATTTTTGCATGGAAAGTTTCTGTTTTAGTGTCTGTGAACAGTAACCGAAACTATGACCAAAGTGTTTTGCTGATTTTTCTAAATTAATTGATATGG